>LD344711.1:126063-137138 GCA_001465055.1 Ptychodera flava | reverse complement strand
TATATATATTCCGAAAAGACATGACAGTTCTTGAAAGATTTTATAAATTGATTAAATTGACCTGCTCTCCATATTGACGCCAGCCGTTGTCGTTTTTCCAGTACCAAATCCATTCAACAGCTAGTTTATTTTGTTTCACCTGCATTGCAGACTTGGTAGATAAACGGCGGATTTCAATCGTCTTCTTCATTGACAAATCAATCATCAGCATTTTTTGAAAGTCCACAAGTAGTTTTGATGAACTATAAGAGAGAGAGAGAGCTTCGCAATTCTTCGCAATTCTGGAAGTTGTGTTGTGTTTTTCTTTATTCTATTTGCAAGTCGAAATAAGAGCCACTCATTTCCTGAGATAAATTATGGGGAAAGATTGTTGCTTCGATTCCTTAAAAGTTATTTCAGCGACATGTGGATAGGTCTCCACTCTTGTCCAGTGTTTTAAAGCTTCATTGACTACAAGCAATTGGTAAATTACTTAATGTCGGCAAGTAGTATTGGGGCTAACTTTTCACACTGCGGTATATATCATAATACTAAATATAATGTTAATTTAAAAAATACAGACGTGAACTGAATGTTATGGGGGCCCGTTCTGGTCAAAATTATGTTTTATTTATTTCAGTATGTTAGAATCAATTTTATGTAGACTGGAATTAATTTACTAGCACTTCGAATTAATCCTATGTTTCTTTTAATTAATTTTTATATGCTTTAATTAATATTGTGTAGTCATGCCGAATTAATTTTATGTGTTCCAATTAATTATTTCTGCTTATCTTTGCTGTAATTAATTTTATGTAGTATAGAAATAATTTTGCTAACAGATATGTTTTTTATGTGCCGGAATTAATTTTATGTAGTCTAGATTTAATATATTAATTCCTTCAATTGATTTTGGGTTAAAAATGTTTTCACATGCTGCAATTAATTTAATACGTGCTAGAATTAATTTCTACTAGTGTCTTGAATTAATTTTGTGTTCGGTCGAAGTAATTATGTGTGTTCGCTCGAATTAATTATGTGTTTGAGCGAATTAATTATATGTGTTCGCTCGGATTAATTATATGTGTTTGCTTGAATTATTTTCGGCCGATCCCACAGTCCTTTGCACACGCTTTCTTAAATCAATATGGCGGCTCCCGACCGGAGTGATATTATTCAGGCCCAGGCGCTCGAACCGTGATCTGTGAAAATGGAAATCAATAAACTGATCACAAAAACTTTTGTAGTGTCTCCTGTCTGAGAGATCGTGTATGTGATTGCCCATAGAGCGAAGCCCGACCAGTTTTGTGTTTACGTCAGACGCAAACGTTCACCCTTTCTAATTCTATCGGGCTTTGCCAATCATCGTGTACTGTAGTGTAGTGCAGTGTGTACCATAAGCGTACGCTGCATTAGAAAATGAAATCTGCCGAACAGATATCGACGAATATGAAAACCCATAAAGTACTTAACATTGACCACCAGGAAATGTCTCCAAGCTTGATTACTGTCAAATGTCCCTAATTACAAAGATAGCATTCGGCAGTTTCACCTCTATCTGTATATACATATGCCTACAGATAGACAAATGTGTTTAAACTGTCGCTACGCGAAGCCGCCCGGAGGAGAAAACAGGCCGGCTGCGCGTAGCGACAGTTTGAGCGCCTGTGTCTATCCGTAGGCCTATATGTATATACAGATAGAGGTGAAACTGCCGAATGCTATATTTGTAATTAGGAACATTTGACAGTAAACAAGCTTGGAGACATTGCCTGGTGGTCATTGTTGAGTTCTTTAGGCCTATTGGTTTTCATATTCGTCGATATCTGTTCGGCAGATTTCTTTTCGAATGCTGCGTACGCTTACGGCGCGGTACACACTGCACTAGGCCTACACTGCAGTACACGATGATTGGCAAAGCCCAATAGAAAGGGTCACGGTGAACGTTGGCGTCTGACGTAAACACAAAATTGGTCGGGCTTCGCTCTATGGGCAATCACATACACGATCTCTCAGACAGGAGACACTACAAAAGTTTTTGTGATCAGTTTATTGATTTCCATTTTCACAGATCATGGTTCGAGCGCGGAATCACTCCGGTCGGGAGCCGGCTAGCCGCCATATTGATTTAAGAAAGCGTGCGCAAAGGACTGTGGGATCAGCCGAAAATAATTCAAGCAAACACATATAATTAATTCGCTCAAACACATAATAAATTCGAGCGAACACACATAATTACTTCGACCGAACACAAAATTAGTTCAAGACACTAGTAGAAATTAATTCTAGCACACATTAAATTAATTGCAGCACGTGAAAACATTTTGAACCCAAAATCATATTAATTCTAGACTACATAAAATTAATTACAGCAAAGATAAGCAGAAATAATTAATTGGAACACATAAAATTAATTCGGCATGACTACACAATATTAATTAAAGCATATAAAAATTAATTAAAAGAAACATACGATTAATTCGAAGTGCTAGTAAATTAATTCCAATCTACATAAAATTAATTCTAACATACTAAAATCAATAAAACATAATTTTGACCAGAACGGGCCCCCATAGAATGTGCTCACGTGTTTTACAACAGGTTCATTAATAGTAGTACGCTCCACAGAACAATAAGATAACTGTTATATTACTATATGTAGAAGGTTTAATCAACTTTCGCACAGTACTCTCAGAGTTAAATCACTTATTAAAAATCTCTATTTAATATGCACATGAGCTGTTTATTAAATTGACACCGCTCAATGCTTCATGGGACAATTAGATATCTAGCTGATCAACACATATATAGCACGTTTCATCAAATTTAATGCTGTAATTTCGGAGTAATATCACTAATTATAAGATTAATAATATATGCAAATGAACCCTTAATTGACATCACACTACTCAATGTTTAATAGCACAATTAGATATTTATTAGATCATTATCTGTAGCAGGTTTCTCCAAATTTGGTGCAGTTATTTCAGAGTTATATGACTGATTACAAAACTTCATAAAATATGCAAATGACCCATTCATTGACTTGACACTGCCAAATGCTTCTAAGTACAATTAGAAATATATCAGCTGAATACTTGTCGGATGTATTATCAAATTTGGTGCGGGAATATCAGAGTTATGTAACTAATTACAAAAGTTCATAAATATAAAAATGAGTAGGTAATTGACATGACACTCAGAGCATCATCATAACATTCTAAGATTGTCATCTGTGAAAAGTTTCATGAAATGTTGTGCAGTATTTCTTGATATATGTCGACACTGTCAGTACTGTCTCCATAGGGAAACCATTATATGTTTCCGCCATTTATAATATTTTTCCAAAAGTAGTGATCGACAGGTACCCCTACCTACCTGATTTGTGTTTTGTCATTTGTGACGTCACAGAAACGATGTTCCAGTTCCTTATTCAGGTTTTCTTGGAAACATTCCCAATTTTCGCCAGATTGTTTTTGCCACATATATGGCGTCTCAAAGTGACTATCTCGGCACCGGTCTCCCATTTTGCATTTTCCGAGCAGAAAACGAAGGCATATATCTTTTTTAATGCCTGCTTGTGTCTGTATCTCTGTCGGTTCGGCCACGAGATCAGGGATCGAGGACGCTCGGGTCAAGCCACCACTACGTGGTGTGGCACCTCTACCTCGGCCTCCCCGTCCTTTTCTGTGCCCATCTGTCATTAATGGTGGTGGTGATATGGGTGGTGCACCCGGCATCAGTGGTACAGGATGTTGGAAGAGTGGGGGCCTTCCCCTGAATCCCATACCTGCTGACCCCCTCGCCCTGTGATAACCCCCGCGCCCTCGATACGGAGCTTCAGCGGGCCAATTAAATCCAAACTGATTAGTATGTTCTAAATGTCCAGCTGTGGGGCCTGCCCATCCTCTTCCTCTTGGCGCCCCGTATGGTCGGAAATTGCCTCGATTGCCATGAAAATGACCTCGTTCACCTTTATGGGTGTCGCCTTGACGTTGCTGTGGTATATCATGTTGTGCTTGGCTCACCTGGTTTTGCTTATCCAATCCGGTATCGGTCTTGTCTCCAGAATCTTTACGATATCTTTGCTTAGAAAAATGTGGTCGAATAACCTCCAGGATTTCGGTTTGAGGTTTCGTTACGTCGATGGAAAACCTCTCCAGAATTGCCTTGGGTTGAGGGTCAAGGACATTGTGAGAAAACTTGCATCTGCTTCCGTATGTGCATGTTTCTCCAAAAGCGACTTTGCGGCAAACATGCATGCCATAGGTACAGCCCTCTCCGAATCTGCACCCTTTACCACTGTAGGACATACACAGGGATGGGAAGGCTTGGAGCCGCTGCTTATCCACGTCCACAGCATTTATATTACGGCTGATCGTCTGCATTATTTCGTCGTTCGATCTCGTCGTATCGATCGCGTATTTCTCCAAAATGGCGAGTGGCTGCGGGTCTAAGGCGCGATGTGAAAACCCGCACATTTTCCCCTTCGCACATCTACGGTTCGGGGCTGTGTAGTCTACGCACAGGTGAAGACCGTATGTACATTTGTCCCCACGGGGACATCCATTCGCGCTTGAATAGCGAAGGCATAGCTGGGGGGAAAACTGTCCCGGGTCTGTCTTCTTGATGACCATTTTCAGATCATCGTCGCTAAACTGCTCTAGAGCGTGTCGCCTAAGGACGTTCCCATTACTGCTTATGTGAAAATCGTGACTGCGATTGCAGGTTGCCGCCTCGCCGCCATTTTCGTCGTGCGTACAGTTGCCGATTATGAAGTATTTGCACAAATGTAGATTTGTACAGTTGGCGGTTTGGCAGCCATCTTTTCCCAAGTAATCATCGCACAGCTTCAGAGTTGGTTTCAGTGTTAGGACCCAGTCGTGTCCTTGCTTGTTAAGCTGGAAAAGCCCTTGATATTTTGAAAAAAATATCTCCGGCTTAGAGCCACCGAACAGCTTTGAACATTTATCAGGACCGAGAGCTTCCTGTAGTGTAGCCAACTGAACACGTCCATTGTAGAGATTACATACATATCCCAGCAGCTCTTTCAAAGCTTGCTGTTCCCGAACAGCATTAGGCGAAGAGGTCGAGCCGAAGAAATCTATAAGCGTTTCAGCCATGCTGATTGATGGCTAGTTCTCAATGAAGATGAGAAGATGTGAACTAGATGTCGCACTGGTTGCAGCAAGTGCCCTATGTAGTGCACTATAGTGCTTGTCGACCACGATTCTGATTGCCAAAGAATTGGTCTGTAGTTCGCGGAAATTCAGCTCGTGAGAGCTGATTTGTGGTGACGTCATTTTCGGCGAATGATAAAGTGAAAGTAAAGAGAGCGAACGACTAAAAAATAGTCAAAGTGCATGAATGAGCATGCGCATTTTTATTGAAACAGATAGCGAAAGTTATATCACCAGAAAATCAGACCAAAGTTCGGTGAAACTTGCTACAATAGGCCGTCTTTTTCATTTTCTCCTAGAATGTGAAATTTCAAAATATCCGCCATTTTCTGGGACAGATCATCCCTGCTAAGAGACAAATATGACATGGCACCAATCTTTTACACCAAAAATTTCTGAAAGTTCTACTTATGATTGAAATTGCTGACAATAATATCTCTGCTCATTTCACGAGTATTCTTCCGAATAGTCAAAAGACGTTGCTGAGTGAAAGCAGAGTTTTTATCAAACCTGCCTGACAGGAAAGTCACATGTTGCAAAGAAGGTATTGACAGAAAACTAATTAAAATAAACCTAGGGGAAACTCTCTTTTATCTCGTATTATTCCACGCGTGATATCAAAATTCAATGTCTTTTCACTTGGTTTACATGTATACTCACACTTGTAGGATTGGCGGTACATGTTCTTGGCAAACAAAACAATTCAAGACGAAGAGGCGTTTTTTTACTTTCGCAAAGATGCCTCTCAATTATTTATGTTGCTCATCAAATAGCTGTTAGACATTTTGATGTGCCAAATATTATTTTTTCAAGGTCAGCTAACAATGAACGCAGAGGTGTATGTAAAATTATCTGTAACTATGGGCGTGGATTGTACCCTTTACGCGACGGGTAGCATATGGCAGGTGCTCACAGGTCATTGACCTACTTCTGCTATACAGGCTAATTCAATTGATAACAAAGTGAAAGTGAAAGAAGGAAAATTGACGGCGATTTCGTTTTGTTCGGCTGAGCACAAGGCGTGAGAATAATAGTAACAATGATAGCACTAAGCACCACACACATTTGTTTTCGCGTTGCATGCCCAATTTATGGTATAAGGCCCTATTCAAAGTCAGATTATATCCGTTCAAAAGTCAGATTATATCAAAATAATTGTACTTTCATTTGGTAGTTGACAAACATTCCAATTGCATATAACGCGCTAGCTGTGATATCGCAGCGGTACTTGGGGCTTGTATCGAGCGCGATTGGGTCATTGAGGTCATCGCCACAGGGACTGTGGCGATGACCTCAATGAACCGATCGCGTTCGATACACGCCCCAAGCACAAGTACCGCTGCGATATCACAGCTAATAACGCGCTTGAGTGAAGATGAAAGGCAACAGTTTTGCATATCATTTACGTATGAATATCACGTATCTTTATCTTTGACACAACAAACCCTTAAGGTGCTCTTAGATCAGGTTTTCTTCATTGAAAAGCAGCCATGCATTGGATATATACAGGCGGTAACATTTCAGAAAATTCCGGTCTAAATTCACTTTCGGATGGCCACTATTGAAACTAAATACGATGCAACTCACATGTTTATAGCGTATAAACGCCTAGGTCAGAAGGCAGACATAGCGATCAATTTTAATAAGGCCAAAAAAAAAAAAAAAAATGTTTCTGGTCAGCGCGCGCGTCACTTGAACAACAGCGCGTCACCCTTTTTTCCTAGTTTGTGGCCGGCGGCTGTGGCAAACTTAGGCCTTCTATCACACCAAACCAAAACGGCTGAAGAGAAAGAGAAAATTCTTTGGGGCACATGATCAGTGACTGCATGAACAATTTAAATGTTACTATATTGATAAAACTGTAAAACTCAGTGTTCTCCCCAGACCATAGCGGTCCCGCTACGCTTTCGCCTCTCCCCGTACGCTTTGATTCTCCCCGTTACGCTTTCAAATAGTCCCGCCATCCTTTAGTTCACACGCTCTGCGTAGCTACCAGCTGATGCATGCATTGTCTACACATTAGCGCTCGCTGCAACTTTCAACCTGGTGGAAGGTGTGAAATATGGTATGCATCAGATAAGTTGTCTCTAAGTGTTGAGAGGAACGTTAAAACAATAGAAGAATAAGCTGGGTTGTTCACAAATTTTCATTCCAGAACGACTATTACGACCAACAAAGACCTTTAATACTCAGTATACATCGCGGACAAGTGTTCACAGAGGTAGGCGGTGTAGCACTAGCAGGGCATTTGATCACATTCCAATGCTTTGGTCAACGAAATGGATCGCAAAAGAAACAAGAGTTAACTGGTGAGGTTGATTATGATTGTACAACGATGAGTTTTGTCCTAGTGCGATCACGATCGCGATCGAGTTCACATTGCATAAATTTCAATATGGCGGCGGCCATGTTGGTCGACGGGTTTATAACGTGTTGACATTGATACTGGCGTCGCGTGTGGTGCCACTCTGACACGTCCTCTGAAATATTTTACACCTGATCTTCGAGGGATTCTAGTCGTACTTAGTTCATGTCTTGTGATCATCTTTGTGGTATTTTTAAAATCAAGAATCGAACGACGATATCCAGTGGCANNNNGGGGGGGGCGTTGGTTGAAATCTATCCCCGTGATGACAATTATTCGAGGTGTTTGTCGTTCAAAAATGATATAAAACTCAATTACATTTGAATTGTGTAAAGCTTAAACTTGTGAATTTTCGTCTTTGTTGGCAAGTTTTGACAATTTATTAGCAATATATGTATTAATGAAACTCCAATCAGACGAACCATTTCTTGCTCTCAAAGTTTCAATCTGAATCTTCTGTTTTAATTGCAATTGTAATTACAATACTGTAATGATTTATTTAAGTGTAATAAAGAGTTTCCATGATGTTCAAACCGTGTTACCATTGCATTTTGTTGAGTGTACATGTATGTGTGGATGCATGTGCAAGCTTACATCCATACGCAAATATAAATTAATGATATGCAAATGATTATGCAAATTAGCCGCTACGCTTTGGCGCTTTAACTGACCCTCCTCCCTCCCTTGAGGAGAAGAAAAAAAGAAAAAAAAAAACCGCGTCGCCGCACCATTTTTTTAAGAAAGGCCTGACCAGAAACATTTCTTTTTTTTTTTTTGGCCTAATAGTTAATCAGAGTTGGGTTCGACCAGAGCGTTCACATGTGGATAGCCTTTGTCCACAAATCTATTGTTCCCTCCAACGAATGGCAACAATGTCAGACAAAGCACAAAGTTTCCGCGAATGGTGTGAGTCAGCAGGCCTAACGGAGGATACACATGACGTGCTAACTACACATTGCATCCCATCAACAGATGTCCTGAAGTGCCTCAACATTCAAGACATCATCGGATTTTACCTGCCTATAGGCCAACGCGGACTGCCCAATGGGCATGGAACAACTCAGACGCAAAACCGGCACGCAAAATAAGAGGCACCTCAAGACCAACCTGCACACGGGACAGAAACATCAGCGGTGACTACAAAGTCCCTTGCAAAAGATGCAGAACTGAACAAACTCCTCGAAGCTTTTCAGCAACGACTCGCTAAAAGACATTGTATCGGACCAATGCACTACGTCCCAGAATCCAGCGAAGGATGAGCGTAAACCGTTACTAATTCCGGACTATATTACCACAAAGACTGCTTCGCTGGACTCTTCCGACGAGACGGAGCTGGCAGCTGAAGGGGACATGAAGCTTCTTATGCGGACCATCAAGCGTAGACCGGAACCTGACCAACTTTCCCTTCCTCAGTTGATATCAGCCAATGCCCGAATCTTAAAGACACTCATTAACCGCGGCCTGTTCACGAAGAACATGTAAGCGTACCTCGGTCACACAATTAATATCAGGGATTACGCACAATCTTTTACGACATCACAATTCACATGCTTTTATCATTCATATAGCTTTTATTGTTCGGAGCACGTGGAGAAGTGACATTCGACGCTTTTGAAATGCCACAAGGGAGAAGTTCAGCGATTAACTAAGGTATGATTTCCCAGCCCCACGGCCTCTTAATTGATTTTCAGTTCTGCACCAGCCGGCAAAGTATCATAAAGATATCGCCTGGAAGGGCACCTTTGTGTCTACAGATTTTAAAACGAAAATAAACCTCGTTCAGAGTCAGTCCATCCATAGATGTAAAATTCCTTCCTTGTCCGCTGTTCGGGGGAGAGAGAGAGAGAGAGAGAGAGAGAGAGAGAGAGAGAGAGAGAGAGATCTTTCATGTAACCTCAGACGACAGTCGTCGTCGGCCTCTTGTACCATTATTGAGCATGGCGTGTCGAAACATTTCATTGCATCAGAAACAGTATACCGGTATATTTGCCAGTCTTACATTATCTTCTCCAGTTTCAAAGCAAATACTCGGATGAAAAAACGATCAGGGTAAATAGTTTTCATAATGGTGTTAACTCACAGTTAGTTCGAAACTACTAGGTTCATTGCACCTCTGGTCGGAACTTTAAACGCCGAACTCAGATCTGTTACTTTCATGACGTCATGTTCGGTCACGTGATAAAAAATCGGCTTCAGAGAATTGTAGAGACGAAAGGGAGCGTGGTAAGTACCAAACGTCTTATGTACTAGTGTCGTTCGAACCGGAATTGTCATTCAATGTTCTTTAGATTTAACTGCGAAGTGATGTGGTTAAATTAATGTTTGGCATATCCTCGAATTTGATAGGAAGCGACGGAAGCAGTGCCCTTCTCCTCTAGCTGGGGACGACCATGGAATTTGTTTAGAAACGTTGGGTAACCAAACCATAAAATACAAAATACCAGAATTTTCAGTCCACGTGAATGTACTATAACAATTGTATAATTGAATTTTGTACCTCAAAACTCCATCAAGCTGTCATGACTTTCGGTGCAACATTTAAACTTTTTAATCTACGTGGGGCGAATTATATTTTTGACAATCCAGTTATGGTGAGATTATAATAATTACTCATACGATGACCCTTGACGACCCATAAAATACAAAACATATTTCAGCACTGCCCCTTGACATTTGATGATATCGCATTATTCTCCTCATATCATGATGTAGGTCTGATCTGGCCAAGATGGATGTGCGCGACTGGATGTTCTCTCGAGAAAGCAAATGTTTAACTGCAAACAATACCGTCCATTCACTTTTTTTCACTCCTCCCATTTTTTACCAATCTCTAATGTTTCAGTTTGTTCAGAATATGGTTTAGATCACAGCAGAGTATTCTGTCCTTTAACGATGCGACATTAGAAAGGTATAAGGACAGAATATTCGTCTTATTTGATGTTCCAGATATTCAGTAATGTTTCGGCCTTTACCAGAAACTTGCTCATAGATGAGAAGACTTGTTGCGACACTAGGTATTTGGCTTGCTATAACAATCTCCACGTGTTTTGATGGGAAATTGTTGTCGATTATTCCATGGAGGTAGCAGAGACTACCTCCATGATTATTCAATGAAATCACAGAGAAACACAGAGTGGTAACGGCTATTGTTTAAGGCGTAAAGCGGTTACGTAAGCAATCCATGTTTGCCTTGCCTCACGAAGCTCTCGGCTCTCTTTTCCGAAGAGTGCCAACCATGCGCCCTTCGGTAATTTTCTGATTTTCACCAATTGTTAAGCGAAAGTATGTTCGACAAAGTTTGTGTTGTTGTTGTCGTGTGGTGCTGATCGGCATTGATGTGCTGGCGAAAACGGGAGTGTTTTGAGCTTCAGGAAAGTGAGTTTCAGCGTTTTAAAAATTCCTGTCATGTTTTTTCCGAATATATAATGAGTGTTTTTGAATCAGATTTGAAAGTCTTTTATCGATACTGTCTGGTTTTACTCAATGGTTCACGGTCAGTCATACCGTCTTTTACACGTGCGTCAAGGAAGGACATGTTTATGAAACTGCTG
>LD344711.1:41844-101236 GCA_001465055.1 Ptychodera flava | reverse complement strand
GCAACAACCTTTTCAACATAGCGATTCTAATAAAACGTAAAAAAGACAGTTTGTTACATGGCATCCTTTTCACTGAAACACCTGCAAACATGATTACGATGTGTTCTATTACTTGTAGCTCATTTCATTTATACCATTTAGACAAATTTTTCACTATTATTTCTATTTTTAGCTTTAAGGTATTTTTAAAGTTGTAACAGCTCTAATACTGTCTCTTTCGTTCCATTTTTTAGGTATTCGTTCCATTTTTAGGTATACTGTGATGAGAATGTTCCCTAACAGTATTTCATGATTTGATTCATTTGTAAGAACTAGGATTGCAATGATTAGACCGTTGTTAGCAACAGAAAACTTATCATTGTGTCAAATTGTCAGGAATTCCCAAAATTATTTAATATGTAGATTCACTGATACTGGACAAGTGAAAATTTCACAACCTTCCTGAACTTTCAAGCTCATTTGTTCATCACGAATAAAAAAGAAAGATACATGACATTGCAAAGTGTGGTGATTTGTTTATGTGTCTCTGTCTGGCGGACAGTGGAGTGGCCTTGGTGTGATGTGTAACTGAGAGGTGTAGCTGATTAAAGATATAAACAAGACCACATCAAGCCCAGCTGTTAATGTAGTATAAATCGCTGATACACAATACCTTGGCTAATTAAGTTTTGCAGCTTTGCTGTCAACTTCAATGTGTTTTTGGTACATAGAGATACCTATGGGAGCAAAGTTTTTCAACAAAATGTCACATGACCAGCCATTTCCTGTGTTAATTATGCACATACCTAATTCTGGGCTTCATAATAGAGCTATAGTTCTGATTTTTTTGTATGTAGGGATAACTATGGGATACAATTTTTTGGCAAAATATCACGTGACCTTGATGACCTGTGACCCCAAATATACACATATGTCCATAACTCAGTAACCACAAGGGCTACACCCTTCACATTTTGGATGATGGGAAACCTTATGATGCCACAACCTGTACCTCATTAATGATGCACATTTCTAATTTTTGGCAAGCCAATAGAGCTGGAGGTCTGATTTTTGGTATATAGGGATAACTATGGGATACAATTTTTTTTGACAAAATGTCACGTGACCTCGATTACCTTTTACCTCAAATATACACATTTCTCCATAACTCAGTAATCACAAGGGCTACACCCTTCACATGTGGTATGATGGGACACCTAATGATGACGCATCCTGTACCTCATTAATTATGCACGTATCTAATTTTGGGCAAGTCAATAGAGCTGGAAGTCTGATTTTCGGTTTATAGTGATAACTATGAGATACAATTTTTTTGAAAAATATTATGTGACCTGGATGACCTTTGAACCCAAATATACATATATTGCCATAACTCAATAACCACAAGTGCTACACCCTTCATATTTGGTATGATGGGTGACCGTATGGTGCCATATCCTGTACCTTATTAATTATGCACATATCTAATTCTGGGCAAACCAATAGAGCTAGGGTCTGATTTTTGGTATATAGGGATAACTATGGGATACAATTTTTTTGGCAAAATGTCACGTGACTTCGATGACCTTTGAGCTCGATTTCACAAATGGTACTGTAGCCTTTCATCTCATCATCATCATCATCATCATCATCATAGTTTATTCGCTAATGTATGTTTAAAAATAAAAATACACCAGAAATCTCATTGGCTCGTGCTCTAAACCACGAAGAATACAATTAAAACATTTACAATATAAAAACAGGATCAGCAAACACCGATAAGATACAACACTCAATAAAAAAGTTACGAACATCTGGCTAAAGGGTCCATCCCATTCAGTTGACGGACTGCTGAAGGGTAAAAACTTTTCCTATGACGTTCTGATTTTGCTGCAATAGAGCGGTAACGTTTCCCTGATTGCAAAAGCGAAAACTGACCGAAGGCAGGATGGGAAGAATCGGAAAGAATAGAATTTGTTTTCTTTTGCATCCTAGATCTGTAAAGGTCATCTAATTGAGGCAGATTTACACCAATAATGCGCTCGGCAGAATGTATCACTCTGTTTAATAGGCGACGATCCGCAACAGTAGAACTCCCGTACCAGACAACAATGGAGACTGTCAACACACTCTCGACAACTGCCCGATAAAATTTTATCAGGAGATCCCTGCTAAGACCGAAGCCCGCCAGCCTTCGTAAAAAGAACAATCGTCGCTGAGCTTTCTGAACACAATGCTCGACGTGCGCGTGCCAGGTTAAATCACTGGAGATGCGGATGCTGAGGAATTTAAAGGTGTCAAATATCTCGACATCTGTGCCATTGATAGACAATGGTGTGAGAGGAGTCTTATTCCTTCGAAAATCAATAATGACCTCTTTTGTCTTGCTAACATTTAATTCTAAGTTATTAGCGGTACACCACATCACCAATTCATCAACCTGGCTGCGATAATTGATCTCATTTTCGTCAATCAGCCCAACAACAGTTGTATCATCTGCAAATTTCGCATATTTATTTCTCTATTGCACCTGTGCAGACAGAAAGATGGTAAACATTTTGCAGAATTACTTAATCGTCTCAGAGTTGGCCAGTATACACAAGAAGATATAAACCTACTTCAGCAAAAGGCTGATGAATTTTCTTGTCAAGCAGATCAATGTGAAAATGCAATTCACTTGTATACTACGAATTTAAATGTTAATAAACACAATGAAGCAATTTTCACTAGAGTGCACGTGCTGACAGAGAAATTACGATGGCTCACCTGAATTCCAATGCAGTAAATGGCGCTTACTCACTTTACTTGTCGCCTAATATAATAAACCGCCACATACTCCATCAGGATAGATTGGTGTTAATGTATGCAACTTATATTAATGAGCCAAATCATGCCCTATATACAATTAAATGTATCTAACACGAATCTTGTGTATCCCGTATCCCAACCCCATGCCTCCAAGTCAATTACTGCTTACAAACAAACAACTACTTCAACTGGCCTCACACTTGAGGAGCTTCACTGTCCTTGACGTTATTTTATTCTGGTACTATGACTCAGTATTGGACTAAGATTGTTTGGACACTTTGGGTGACCTTGCATGACCTTTGACTTTATTAATATCGGCTTCCCTTCATACACCATTGCACAAAATTACTTGTAATTTGTCACATAGGTTTAACTCAAAAACTCTGTTGGTTCATGTTGTTACCATGCCGACTGTTCGAATGACCAAACGGCCATCTTGAGTGGAAACTTTAAAATCTATCTCTTCAAAATAAATTTTGACCAATCAATATTTTATAAGGCATTTTGTAAACCATATGGCCAAGTACCAATGTGCCAAATTTCAAGATCACAAGCTGTGTCAATTTTAAGAGAAGATTTTTAAGCTATTATTTTTGAGTATTCTGTGACCTTTGACCTGCCTTATACATCTACAGCTAAGCTATGGCTAGCACTTCTTCTGGTTTGAGTAAAAGTCAAATAGGGCTGTTGTCTATTACAGAATGAACAGTGAGTGACTGAAATGCAAACTTAAATTTTGGGGTTACCAGCTGATCTTTGATCATCACTTACCCACTGCTTCATTAATTATGCACATTTCTAATTCTGAGTAAACCAATAGAGCTACAGGTCTGATTTTAGGTACACAGGCATACCTATATGAGGAATTTTTTTTTACAAAGTGTCATGTGACCTCGATGGTCTTTGACATAAAAGATGTATATATGCATATAAATCTGTAAACACAAGTGCTATACCTTTAAGATTCGGTATGGTGGGTGACCTTAATGCGCCATACCCTGAGCCTCTTTGAATATTTGCAAATCTAATTCTTGCCTAATCAATGGAGTAAGAGGTCTGATTTTTTTGTACACAAAGAAAGTATTTTGACAATATATTTCATGTGACCCCGATAAACTTTGACTGCAAATATGCATGTTTGCCTTAAAATCAGTAACGACAAGTTCCATACCGTTCATATTCAGTATGATGCACCACATCCTGTAACTCATTAATTATGTACACACTTTATTCTGGCGAGCTTATAGAACTAGAGATCTGTTTTTTGTTACAAAGGGGGAACTATGAAAGGAAAGTTTTTTTGACAGAATGTCATGTCCCTCTGATGAGGTTTGACCTCAAATGTGCATATATACCTCTAATTATGTAAACACAAGGGTTATACTTTTCACATTTGGTGTGATTGGGAAACGCATATCGCTGCATCCTGTACCTCATTAGTAATGCACATATATAATTTTGGGCTAGCAATATAGGCAGAGGTCTTAGCTTTGGTACAGAGGGATAAATATTTGCATAAAGATTTTTGCGAAAATGTCATGTTATAAAGATTTTGTTTGATCTCAATTTTACCAAAATGCCTTTAATTCAGTAACCATAACTTTTGTTATCTGCATGTTTCTTGTGATGAACGACCTAAAGGAACCACGTCGTGTACATCATTAAATATGCATATATCTTATTCTTGTCAAACTAATAGAGCTAGCGGTCTAATTGTTACATTCTTGCATAAATTTGGCGACAATTTATTTTTGACAACCTTTGAGCTTGATTTCACAAATTTACCTATGAAAAAGTAACTACAAGTGCTACACCCTCAAATGTAATGGAATTAGGCACCTAGCGCTATCAGAGGGTTATTGAATATCACTCTGGTACCTTTCATCAGTGTTTGCAATTGTCTGGGCCGCATGCCGCTTGCAGTTTTAATTTGACTTGTGCTGATGTCATATGTTTAACAAGGATTGCGAATAAATTGCGTGACGTCATGCAAAGGAATCATGGTATCTAGACATGGCTATTAGTTTGAGCACTTGAAAAGATTTTATAAAAGCTAATTGTCATAATGTGATGGCAAAGATTGTTTATGTATCTTATATGTCTTATGTGCGTAGTACAACTTCCTCAATATTAAATTACATGACTGAAGAGCACAGTTGGAATTAGTTTTCACTCGACTTTGTTATAGCAGCAAGACGGCTCTTGTCTACTTCCCGTGATACCTTTTCTACATTTTGATGTAGTATGCCAAATACATCAATGACAAGGTTTTGGTAATTTTAAAAAGAAATACTGCCAGATCTACAGTATTACGAATAATTTTACCTTAGCATTCAAATTTTGCTTTTAACAAATAATTCTATTGAACATCCTCAACATCCTCAATTTTTTTTTGCAATGCTCTCTGATTTAACACCAATCAATTAAATGCTATCAGCGACAATAATTTGCGAAAGACAGAAGAGGTTTGGAATTTTATATTTTTATTGACAAAATGATTAATTTTTAAGAATAAATGTTACAAGAATGTCAGTAACTAATAACAGATATTTTTAATTTTTTCTCGAAGACGAATAAAATGATAGACTTCATCCAAGAAGCGTTTCTTGAACTAATCGACGAATCAAAATGGATGGACGCACCAACCAAAGCAGTGGCCAAGGAGAAGGTAAAGGTGGACACACATATATCGTGATAAAAAACCCAGAAATTATGAAGCTGGGACAGGTTCGAAATTGACAGTGGATTGTAAGTGTCAAATCTGATGACTCTAACCCAAATGGCTTTCTGGTCATACGTTTACAAAATTTGCGCTTAACGAGAAACTTCATTGTGTAGTATTCCATTATTACTAAATAAGTGATATTTGTTACAATGGTTATATAGGCGAAAAACACAATTATTTGAAAAAGAAATCGTAGTGATGTGTAAGTATCCTATCTTCGTTTGACCTTCAGGCTGACGTTATGAATCGTCAAATTGGTTATCCAGACTGGATTAAGAACGATGATGAATTGACGGATTACTATAAAAAGGTGAGTCAAACATTTATTAGGCAAAGGCCTTGCTGCTTTCCGAAATGATTGTTTTTCGGTAATACCTTCCAATTATGGCATCGTCCACGCACAGAATCTAAAATGTGCATATCCATCCATCCATCCATCCATCCATCCATCCATACATACATACATACATACGAACATTCCTACAGTTGTTACATTGCAGTTTACCTGATCGTAGCGTCACTTTTTGAAACATTGTTATGCCAATATTTGTCGTTTTATACAGTATGCCTTCAATTCTGGAAAACACTTTGAAAATTATCTGCAGCATCTAAAAGAAAGCACTCAAAGACGATTTGAAAATCTCAGAAAAGCTGTTGACACGCTCGAGTAAGTACTAATTTTCGCTCCAATGTATCTGGGTATATGTTTACAGACAAGGGAGTTAATTGGTAATGCATTTCCATCGTCCGACTGTCCGTCTGTCTGTCTGCCTGCCTGCCTCTCTCTCCGCATGTATGTATGTATGTATGTATGTATGTATGTATGTATGTATGTATGTATGTATGTATGTATGTATGTATGTATGTATGTATGTATGTATGTATGTATGTATGTGTGTGTACGAATTCTGAAAAATGCTTGCTAATTTGACTTTGTAAAGTCTTTGGTCAAATCTTTCATTTAATTAAAATTCTCTCAAACGTACAGAACAAATTTTATCATTTTTACGAAGAAAGTCAAACAAAATCTCACGCCAAGAGACTAAAAAGTAGCCCCCACAAGAAGTTGATCAGAAAACATTTGTATAAGTTTCAGAGTCCGAATATCTGTCCATGAGACGCATTTTTCCTCAAAGCCGAAAAGGTAAACCACAGACAAATATACACAGACTTGTAATGCGGCATGCCTTTTGTTCCATGGTCGTCTCGGTAGACTATTGGCTTTTCATATTAAAATGAGCTTCAAAGGTGTTAAACTTTTTGGAGGCTTTGTTTATGGTTGATAATTGTACGAGATTATGAGAAAAATACGACGAGATGGCATCGTACTGCCAGTCGCGTAGCAACCATAGTTACTTTGTGAGCTCTCAGGCCAGAAACACTGCTTCACGCCAATTGAAAGATAACACGCCAGGAGTTTCATAAACATGTCCTTCCTTGACGCACGTGTAAAAGACGGTATGACTGACCGTAAACCATTGAGTAAAACCAGACAGTATCGATAAAAGACTTTCAAATTTGGTTCAAACACACTCATGATATATTCATAAAAATATGAGAGGAATTTTTAAAACGGTAAAACTCACTTTCCTGAAGCTCAAAATACTCCCCTTTTCGCCGGCACGTCAATTCCACTCAGCACTACACGACAACAACAAAACAACAACACAAACTTTGCCGAACATACTTTCGCTTAACAATTGGCGAAAAATCCGAAAATTACCGAAGGATGCATGGTCGGCAGTCTTCGGAAAAGAGAGGCGAGAGCAACTTGAGGCGAGGCGAACATGGATGGGTTACGTAACTGCTTCACGCCTTAAACAATACCCGTTACTAGTCTGTCTATGTTTGTTTGTGGGCAAACTAAGTTGAACCACTGAATCGGCGCTTCCACTTTAGGCAATTTGTAATGTCTTTTTGAAATTGCGCCAAATATACATACTTCTAGATTGAAATTATTTCAGTGCTTTTATGGCAATGTTGTTTAGCATGTTGAAATGCTCAGAATTGTTCTGTTAACACTGCCTGTATTTGTAATGCCGTAACTGTTATGGACGGTTTGTGAAATTTTGACTTGGTAATCAGTAACAATACAACTAGATAGAGTGGGACATTGTGCGTAAATTAAGCACCGTTCGCCGTCTTCGCAGCTTTGCCGACAGGTACGCCGAGAAAATACTCTCCGAATATTTATTCTATTTGTTCTTAATCAGCAAATGCCTTACACAAAGTTACATTCGTATTTCAGCGGTCATGTATCGCCTGCAACGTGCTCATGTAAGATATACGAATTATGTATTATCTGGTTTAAAGTAGCATGTAGACAAACTTTCCTTATTCGTCATAAATTTTGTCATGAATGTATAAAGCTTCGTTAAGTGGTTGGATTATTACATTATTTTGATTAATAACCAGTTATTTGGTTGCGACAGTATCGGATATTTCAAATGTACAGAACAACAGCAGAAATTGAATAATTCCAGTATTGTTGTTCGATTAGATCCTTGTCACAAATTCACTTTGATTTTGTTTTCTTTGGTTTCTAAAAGGTGGTTGAGCAGCCCTGCCATTATCAACGCTTTCTACAATACCCGCAGCAACACTATGAGTAAGTTAATGTTCTTGCTTGAGTTCAAAAGTATTGGAAACTGACAATTTTGAATATTCTCATGCTCTGTAGAACGTCGATTTTAATGTCCACTACGTTTGCACGCGAGATTAAACGTTTGCCTTTCATATTACTACTAGACATTTTCCTGTCATTTGTGAACAGCTCTGTCCGCCATTTATGTTACAGCTTTTCCTGCCGGCATTCTTCAACCACCATTTTATCACAAAGTTTCGCCAGAGTAAGTATTACTCTTCTTATGATAATGATCGATATCGACTAGAGTCAGACTAATCGGATACCATGCAGGACCTTTGATCCAACGTATTATTTGATCCGGCTTAAGATCAGGATCGTTGATGTACGCATTATGCCGTGATCCCATTTGTGGTAGACTTGGTTCAGTAAATGAAACCATTTGCGACAGATTCTTTTTTTTTGTCTCTTGCATTTCATGCTTTTACAAACCTATTTTAAATTTGGCAATTCAGGTCAGGTTTTCCTTGCGATCGGACGCATTACTTTTGAGTCTGCGCTGTTGTTAGTTTAGTTTCTGCTGGATTCATGTGATTTCGGTTGAAATGTCCCCATTCATCGCCATCACCCCGCTCACACGTTCAGAAGTCAGACCTGGATCAAGTCTACATCCGGGGCAAACCGCACTATCATCATATTCATATCATGGAGGTCAGAGGTCACAAACACTGTTGTCACGGTAATTTTTGGACCCTGAACGAGGAGGCTGTAACTTCAAATGATCAATACTGTGATTGTCCAAATATTATTGGTATGCTACTTCCTTTCTCTCACAAATTTTAAACAAGCGACCTAGCGGCCGATATAGAACCGCTGTGGTATGTGGAGAATAACTTTTTTTGACACATGTGTTGATGAAGAAGGTGGAAATCTTTGACAGCTCACTTCAATGGCAAGACAGAAAATGGCAAAAATAGGTGCATAAATACACAATTGAACTTCATCATAATATCACAATTATCCCTAAATCATGTTAGAACATGTGAACCAAAGCTATCAAGCGATTAGTTTTTTGAGAAACAAATGTTTTGACTAAAATAGCAAACATTCTCCCAAAAATACAATTTCGATTTCAATAATTCTATTTTGAGGTTTTTGAGAAAAACGGTTTTTGACCAAAATTGGCGAAAAGTGCCTCAAAAATACGATATCAGAGATGTCATCATAATTTGAATATATCACATTTTGCTCATCCCTGTCAACCGGTATACTAAATATTAAAGCTGTCAGAAAGCGTTTTTTGTGTAAAAGAATTTTACTAAAATGACCAATATTGCCTTGCAATATCAAATCTGAAATAGATGATCCGTAAGGATCTATGTACCAAATATCAAAGCTATCTTAACTGTAGTTTTGAAGATTTTTAAAGATTTTCGATCAAAAAATGACAAAAATTGCAACAAATACAAATATGCAAATTTCACCACGATTTCAACAAACTTTACTGAAGTAACTCTAAGTGAAATGCATATTGAATTTCAAAGCATTCGGACGTGCGCTTTCAGAGAAGAATATTTTTTACCAAAAACAGCAAAAATTTCCCAAAATTGCAAATATGCAAATTTCCTCCCGATTTTTAACAAACTTAAGTGAAGTCACCCCAAATGAACCGCATATCGAATTTCAAAGCAATCAGATTTGCGGTTTCAGAGGAGAAGGCAATTGTTGACGGACGACGGACGAACGACGACAGAATGTGAGGTATTTTATTTTTCCGAACACTGCTTTAGATGGCTTCGGAATCGCCGAAAGTCCAAACCCGATCTAGAAAAAAGGTAATGCTTTCGCACGTCACAGATCATTAAACAGTTTATAAACGGTGTCTTTTACTAATTCCAATCTTTGTAGGTACTTAAATTTCGGCGGAATCGGCATGATGATCGGTCACGAGATCACTCATGGTATCGACGACGCAGGGCGACATTACGATAAGGACGGTAACCTGGAACAGTGGTGGACTGACGAATCCATTGAAGCATACGAAAGCAGAGCGCAGTGCATTGTGGACCAGTACAATAAGTACCACATGGAGGAGTGTAACATGACGGTAGGTTTCACTCAACGTCAATGGCATGCCTTTAGATAATGACATACAGAAAAACTGAAATAAATTTTAACAGGGAGCGCGACCTCATGAATGATATCCCATATTCGTAGTTGTCGATTTCAGCTTATTGACACATCGCATTGTATTATGGCTGCGTTCAAAAATGCTCTAGGTGCTTCAAAGAAATTCTATCTGCATTTGCATAATACGCAACCTCAACGCCTCGAAATTGCCCCTTACAAGTCAAAATAAGTTAAAAAGGTTCCTCTCTGAAGAGACATTATATTTTCGGTCTGATAGCTTTCAAATTTGACATGTAGCTATTCAGTGAATTGGGCATCTTATGAAACTGAAACGATCCTTAAAAAGTTCTTCCTGTTATTTTTCAGATTGCTTTATGTAATTCTGCTGTCCAGTTACTGTATTTTTCTGACAATGGTGTGTCACTGACAAATCATCGCGGCAAAAAGTGCTCAACTCAAAGAAATTAGAGCAATTCAATCATTCAAGTGTGTGAACTAGGACAAGGCAATTTGTTCTCCGCGATACGGAAATTCTCAATTTGAAGATGATCAATAGTCTCTCGTACATATGGCTCCACCGATTAAACTTTTTATATTATTTCCGATAAGACACCCGAAACGAAACCCAGGAAAGCTGTGCAAACTACATTTAGTATCGCGATCACATATACATAACCTTTCTCTTCGCAGTTGAACGGAGTTCAGACTCGGGGAGAAAATATTGCCGACAATAGCGGTTTGAAACAGACATACAGGGTAGGTCACCTTGTTGGCAAATCTCTGAATGTATTCATATGGCAAACCAAAACTCTGATCGTCTTCAGTAGCAAAATGCAGTAGTTGTCATGACAGCTCTTGATTAATCGACAGATTTTGTCGCACTGAGAAACAGTTCATCCAATCTTTCTCTCTGAGAAAATCTGAAGTATTAATTAATTAACACACATCGCAATCCTTTAAACTCTTGTCCATCGCCACTTTAACTTTCAACGGTGGCCCTTAACTCCTTCGGTACCAGTTAAATTGATTTTTCCTCTAGAGATAAACTGAACTTTATGAGAAGTTACTAATTTGTCCTATCAGAGTTATAGTTATCTTGTCACAAAAATGAGCACATGGAAATTCTTTTCCTTTTCCAAATTTTCAGGGTTACCGTAAAATGGTAGAAGAGACAATGAATGGCGAAGAATTACGATTACCTGGAATTGATTTGACTCAAGATCAAATGTTGTTCGTCAATTTTGCCCAGGTGCGCTTTTATTTTCGATTAATATTACATTTCCGTACCGCCTCTCATCATATCGTTGTTATGGCTAGAGCCGTTATTTGGCCCTTAACTCTATACATCTCTCGCTTTTTTACTATCATTCATTTTTAACTGGGCTATATCATTTGTCAGTTATAGCCTAAGAGATCAGATTAATTGTTATATACCCTGCAATACGATGGCAAAGTAGTCGACAAAATGTCGACAATGACATAATTTGTGATATATAATGGTAGGACCAAATAGGTTAGACTGAAAGATATGCCGCTAGAGGGCACCCTCTACGCTTGCTCCCTAAGGATGCGTTTGTGCGCACCGTTCTCAACACAAGAACGGTTCTCCGAGATGCCGAGCGCGCTAGATTCCCTACGCTTCATTTTCGGAAATAGCCGATCTTCGTTCCGAGAACGGAGAAAAAACCCTGGTCTGATCAGGGAGCAGAAGAGAACGAGATTCCGGAAATAAGCGGCACGAAAATGAAAATATTAGTACTATGTTGTTAGTGTATGAGAAACGTCTCTTGATGCAAGTCGAGATTGGTGAATTATTATTACAACTTAGATCTTTCCACTCATGTGATTTTTGTCGTTTTTGGAGTGTTGACGAAAATTTTCGATAGTAAACTGTTGTACAAATACTACAAACGTCTTCAACGTAATATTGGGCAAGGCTTATGTATGAACGATGATTAAAATATAGTGCTACCACTATAGAAACAGGATCTCCTTCGTGACAGTTGGCTGTCGCCGTGACCACAATCACATTTGTACCATGTTCCGCCACAACGAGGCTGTGTCGGTTGGTCATCAAGAACAAGAGCAGCCATCGGAAGCTCGCCCTCGTCGGATGTTCTCCTGGCGAGAACGGTACGTCAAAACGCACTCTAAGAAGGGAGAAGGGCCGGCTTAGCGAGTGCCCTAGATCGACGGATCTTTCAGTCTATAGGCCAAAGGTAACAGCTGTCTTCGCACACTTCGGCGATCTTATTGTATTTCAACGCAGTTGTACAAAAGGCTGTGTTCACAAAAAAGATGGGCGAATGGGGGTGGGGGCTAATGGAATTCAGGGAGATTCGAAAATTTTAGGGTAGGTGGGACTTAAAATTTTACTCTGCCTGTATGGGGAGGGGACCTGAAAATTATTGGTTCCGGTCCTTTACTTTTGACATTTTCCGAATCAAGGTTTCATGGGTAATTGAATAAAATATGAATACCATTTTTATGTCATGCAATTATTCTAATGTTAGTAATAATTAAACAAAATCTAGAACCATTTTGTCACATTTCATGACTTTTATCACGAAAAAATCTAAACATGTATGATTCGTCGTTTAAAAGACCAAGCTTGAGCTTAGTAACGTGGCAGAAGCTGCAACTGTTGATGGTTTTTACAATATTTCTATGCAAAACATCAACTACAGTTTATTTGTGTCTCTCTACAGCATGCTGAAGCACCAATATTCAGTTTGTCGACAAAGCATGTATATATATAAATATGTAATTAGATTAGACTGGCAGTCATTTGTCAATGATACAAATGTATGGTACACATACACAGGTGTGTTGGCTAGCTGAAAACTGGACAGTTCAACATGCTGTAGGGAGTAGAGCAATAAAGCATTTGTATAAACTTAGCAAAACTTATCTCACAATTATCAAATTTAATACAGCTACTGCCTACGGGCACTTGTCACTATCAGGTACTGTCCCACTACTGCAGTGTTGATATGTCACCGCATACGTGAGCAGTGACAGAGATAGCTCTGACTCCTATGTACATGGTTGTTGAAGAAGAGTTTTGGTCCAATGACGCTCATGACAGTGAAACATTCTTGTCTACAAGAAAAGGCCAGAGAGCAACACATGGAAGACCAGAGACTTGAAAGTCATCAGGAAATTTTTGATTTCTGGCATATGAGAATAATCAAATATTAAAGAAAAAAGAAGGGGTCAGCATGCTTGATTTTCTAACATTTTACATTCTCATCGTAAAACACCACAAAAGTAAAAAAATTAGACTAATTTAAGTGAAAATATGAGACGAAACGGAATAATTTCTTTTTTTACCAAGTTTAAAATCTCGCTTTTTTAAATTTCAGAGATAAAAACGTCTATAGGATGGAATATTTTAACCTTCTTGTATTGTCAATTTTGAGTAGCAGCTAAGTAATATCTGTCTTGAACTTGAGAAACAAATTCTGGTAGGTCACTGTGCTCAGTTGTTTACAATATGGCAATTAACCAGGAATGCACAATTTGCTTACTCTGTCATGATTGTCATTTTGTGTTCAGCACGTGCCATTGATTTGGCCGGGGTTGGATTAACTCAAGTCGGCTTAGACTGATGCATTTAAAAATGAATCGATTTAAAAATTTACCTTAGGAATATCATCTACAAACTGCTAATAGCAGATAGTGTTTAATATCTGTAAGCAGAATAATGCAATACATGTTTATTTCTGCGCGCACACCCCTGGCTTGTGATTGTTGGGGGGACTTGAAAAAAATGATCATACAGGGGGGATTTAAAAGGCAGATCTGAAAAACATAAGATTTCAAACGCGTTCCCCCCTCCCATTGTTATTTGTGAACGCAGACTTAATGCTCAGTATATGGTTGGTTTTAGTACAGAAGTTTTGAAAGTAAACACATACAAACAATACACCTAAATGACACTTCAACCGTAACCAGTAACACATCTTCATAACTATGGATGATTTTCTAATCCACAAAAGTTTAATCACAGATCTGGTGCAGCAAGTACACTGAGCAGGGAGCAAGGAATAGAATATTGACTGGTGGTCACAGCCCTGGACCCTACAGGTCAGTTCTCTTTTGTGCAACCTTATAGGGAAAATTATGATGCATTGAGAATCTTTTATGACGAACAAGATTGGAACTAATTTGGGATAATTGGATGGTGAAGTAATGTCGATTAAGGCTGCAAATGTAACCTCATCTGCTTTCCTTTCAAGTTACACACTTGTTTTTATGAGTAATTTGTAATATTGCAACATTCAGCTATAGGACACCTAAAACTTTTGAGAAATTTGAAAAATATAAAGATCCAATTATCCCAAATTGGTTCCAATCGTGATGACGTAAGGTTTCTTCATTTGTACAACAACGTTGCAGTGAACAAATCATATGGAAAAAAACAACTCCCCCTTATGAAAGGGTTTCGGCAATATTTTTTCAAGTGAATGCCTACTTGGTTTGGTGGAAGTAAAAATTGCCTACGTGACGTGGAGAACTATGGCCAAATGGTCGATAAAGGATTGATTTAGGTCAGGAATTGCTAAATATTCTTCTGGAATATTTTGATAGAATTCACCAACGCTATCGAAAGTACAGTACAAATGAACATTACGTTTACCAGCACGATATAGGTTAATTTACTCAGTAACGCATGCTCGGGCAAATTTTACGAATTCTGTTACAAGCTTCTTATAAAATAATCGGTTTAATTATAAGTTGTTCTATTAGAGTGACATACTTATTAAGGTAGCAAATGCACTTAAACACAAGAGTCTCATAATGAGTCGAATGTTTCTCCAATATCACAATTTTTTTAAATATCAAAATTTCTTCGCATTACATTGAACTCATCTATAATGTCTTATATATAGGGTTGTAGGAAGTATCTCTAACCTACCCGAGTTTTCTGAAGTCTTCGATTGCCCGGCGTCCAGTCCTATGAACCCCGAAAAGAAGTGTACAGTGTGGTAGTAAGGGCGAATGGTGGCGCTGTCAATGCACTTTGACCCGGTATGCCGGGACCAATGGGATGTATTCTTTGTTCATCAAATGTACGATCTGCATAACACTGAATTTAATTTCCCCCATTTACGTGGAAATGTAAAGTACAGAGTTCATTTGTACCTCAGATCTGTACAATCTGCTTTCCGTTTGATCTATATTGATAATTGAACAACGTTTTTGTCTCTTCCATGATTTAAGGGAGTAATCGCTTTTTATAGGGAGAGGGTTTGGCACAAATCAGGGGAAGTTGATTTTACAAAACTGTTTTGATTTTCGGGGGGATGTGGTCAAATGTTACAATCAATGATTAGCGGGGATAAAATTTTACGAAAGTTTGTTTGGAGTTACGGCAAAAAACATATTTGACCAAGAAGTATATAAAACCGAATACGAACATGGCTTTATACTGTCTGAAACCGTGATAACAAGCAATAAAGAGCACTATTGTTCACAAAAATAAAATGTTTAAGTTGACAGAGAGAAAATAGTGTTGTGCAATATTCACAAGATAGCTTTGTAACACTTTGAAAACTGGGAAAAATAGCTCACATTTTTGAAATATGGTGTAATATGAAGTGTTTTGCAAAGATTTTTGGACTAATTACATGCATTCAAACAAGGAATTTGATTTTTTACTTTTTTGATTTTAGCCTAGGGTGGTTACAAGTGCACGAGTGTGCAAGAAATTTGATTTGGGAATTTCACTTAAATGTCGATTCACTATACATGGAAGTCTATGAGGAAACTATGAATAATTTGTTTTCAATGTGATACTAGCTAAATCTGTGTATTTATAGATGCTTGATTATTGATATCCATATACTTGATTAGCCTAGGGTGGTTACAAGTGCACGTGCGTGCAAGAAATTTGATTTTGGAATTTCACTGAAATGTTAATTCACTATACATTGTAGTCTATGAGGAAACTATACAATACAAACTAGCTAAAGCTGTGCTTTTTAAAATTTTTGACCATTGATATAAATGTACGTCATGAGAATAGGGTGTTTTCAAGAGCAGATGGGAACAACAAATATGATATTGGAATTTCACTCTTGTGATAATTCATACTGTTCAAAAAGGATTCTTTGAAAGTTCAAAGGTCAAATGAGAAATGATATGTCAAGTAAGATATTATTGATACGGACTGTGACATCTTCTAGAGGGTCACTGTTTTTTGTGCATGAAAATTGGGGAGGGTCACTCTTTTCTTGCTAACACTTGTGACGGGTCACTATTTTCAAAGGGTCAATGATTCAAATCAGATGATTTTTTTCTTGGGGGAGGGGATCAAATCTTTACAAATGATGAATTAGGGGGTCAAATTTTAGAAACTTAGTTTGGAGGGGGTTACTTTTTACATTTCATTTGTAGCTTAAATTCCACTGCCCTCTCCCGGTAAAAAAGGACTTCCTTAATGAGCAATTTATTTTGTATTTTATGCGTTTTTGTCTTTGACGAGGTCACACGTAGTCAAAAGAACACCACCCGACCTATTCATCGCGTCTGCTATCCTAGGCTACATACATATGTCTCTGCCTGTTTGACTGATTCATATCCGAGTTGTAATTTATTTATATTTCCGTCGCAGTAAAGTTTGCTGTATTGAGAAAAGACTTCAAAATACTTTATGAACAAGGCATGTGTGTATGTTTATCAGTTCACAAATTTGTTTGTTTCGAAAAGTCTTATATTTGACAGCAAGCGATACATTCTAGACAGTTAGTGGGCTGTGCGTGGATATGTGTGGTTGTGTTGTTTTGACTATGTCTGACCACATGGTAGACAATACATGTATTTCAACTTTTGCAGAGTTGATTTCTTTGTAATTGATAGACGCCGTCTAGCTGATAGTTACGCGTGGCAGTGTTGACAACACCCCCATTTAGACAATATTTCTAGTTCGTCTAATGCCAACGGGACAACGTAAACCACTGTAAATCACATGAAAGGAGGGCACTATCTCACCAGTGCCCTGTGACAACTTTTTAATGTTGTCGTTAACGCTGGAGTAATGCCTAAATCATGGAATACTAGTTCAATTATTCCAATACATAAATCAGGCACGAAAACAAACCCTAAAAATTACAGAGGAATTGCTCTCTCCAGCCGCCAAGGAAAACGTGTGACGTCATAATTGCTGACCATGACAAGGTAATACATTTGACCTCTAGACGACCAAATTTTGTGAATAACGATCAAAGCAATCATGTCCTGATAAAAGGTTCGTCTATTTCCTATTTAGGCCGCATTCAGGAACACCTGGGGAAAATTGACTTGAAAAATATCTAGGGTATATTGGGGACACTTAAAAGAACTTTGGGACTTAAAGGGGAAACCCAAAACAAAACTGTCTCTGATTGATATGAAATATGTATGTGTTTGGTTGTCAATTCAATTTGGCAAATATTTGGTGGTTTTGTTTTGTGTATCCACTGCAATTTCCTTTCCTACTCTTTGAAGCATGGTGAAAAGTCAAGCGCAGCCATATTTGTACATTCAGAATTGTTATTGTTCAAAATTGACTTCAAGTCCGGAATAGAATTCATTTATCATCAATTACAATTATTACAGCATCAAAGTCAATATTTAACAACACTTAAATAATGCTTATACATTTACATATAACATATAAACAATTTTTGTCAGGGAAAATCTTTAATACTTTACCTGTAGACTACCGTAGTGAAATGATAGTTTTGGGTCAAATTCCAATATCATAATTGTTGTCCAAATCTGCTTTCAAACACCCTATTGAATCTAATGCATTTGTATCATTGTCACACATTTAAAAACACAGCTTTTGTTAGCTTAGTATTATACAAATTATCCATAGTTTTCCCATAGACTACGATGCATATGTCAACATGTCAATGAAATTCCAAAATTAAATTTCTTGTACACATATGCACTTGTAACTACCCCTTTCTAATCAAGTAGAGTTATGTCAATTATCCAATGTCTATATATGCACAAATATTGCAAGTTTTATTGTGGGAAAATATTCCTAATTTTGCCACAGACTCTCATTTCAAGTGCATGAACATCTTCGGTGAAATTCCAAAATCAAATTTCTTGTACACATATCCACATGTAACCACCCTATTCTGGTTAATTACATGTATGTTAACTATCCAACATCTATATATAGGGGCATAAGTATAGCAAGTTTGTATCGGAAAAAAATATTCAGTTTCTTCATAGCTTTTCATATACAGTTGATGCATATTTTTGGTGAATTTCCAAAATCAATTTCTTGTACACATATACAAATTGTAACCACCCTATTCAAATCAAGTACATGTACATTTATATCATTTAACAAACTTCTATAAATGCACAGATATTGCTGGTTTTATATTGAATAGATAGTATTCATAGTTTTCTCATAGATTACCATGTACAGTGAATCAACATTATTAATGAAATCCGAAAATCAATTTTTTTTGTAAATGCATGTGCACTTTTAACCTGCAACTTTAAGCAAAGTAAATTTACATAGATTATAAAAAAAAATTTAAAATATACAGATATAGCTTGTTTTTATGGAAAAATGTTAACAGTTGGCACAATAGACGCCCATATATTATGATTTGATATTTTAGGATGAAAGACTACCGGGTATATCGGCCACATTTTGCCTTCTAATAGTTACGCAGAGAATGGTTACCCTCCCAAAAGGCATGCATTAAATTTCATGAGCCTTCAAAATGCTTGCGCAAAAACATTGCGACCCTCGTGTATTTCTGTCCAATCAATTTGAAAATTATTTGAAAAAATCTGAGAACCATTTTTGAATCCGTCATCTCCCTCCTGATGTGTTTTGAATGCAGCTTTACTCAAGCAAAGGGGGTATGGTCATAATTTTTTGTAATCTGAAAAGGGAGGTCATCAATTTTTGGTTCAATAGGCAGGAGTTCATTTATTTTGACTGATGCAAAGGAAGAATGTGCCGGCCCTTCCCGGCCATAATTACTCCCTACAAAGTGATAAATTGTGTCAATATTTTTCTCTTTCTTTTCGTGTTTCGGTACAACGCTAAAACCTTTTTGTCATTTAATCCGTCGATGATTTTTGATGAATAAATAATAATATGTTTAAGTGTACAACGTCTTAGAATCATCATTAAAGTTGAAGAAAAGCGTATTATTTCTGATTATATCTCTGATTCCATAGCGTGTTAGAATAATAAATTCTATAAATATATGACATTTTCAACTTGCGTTCCGAGGTACACAATGGCAAAAGAGCCAGCTCTTGCTCTGACTGAGTACCTTGATGTACGTAATACTTGTTGAATCTTTCTCATTCGAGTACTTCTTTGACTTCCTTAAACTCGTCGATCAGGTCGCATACCATCTGCTTGAAGGCGTTTGCGATGTCGTCGACTTTTCCGAACTCCTTCACGTTGTGAAAGGTGTTTGTTACCGCTTTCGCCACCTCGAAGACGGAAAGATCTGCGTCTTTAACCATATCTTGAAATTCAGACGCTCGCTCGATGATGTCTTTGGCTGACTCAATGGCTGTGTCAAACAATTCGGAGATCTGTTCGATGAGGTCGTTGATCGCTGACATAGTGAGGAGGATGTTTACGATGATATCCCCTTCTGCATACTCAGTTCCGGCATCCAGCTGAATCTTTAAGTCAGGACCAATTTCAAGCGTCAACTCGGCTGTACGGGAAAACGTGTATAGTTTGTCATTATTTGTCTAGACTGTTTGTGCAATAGTATCGGAATGTGTGAAAATAATTTGAACAAATCGTCATTTTAGGTAGCTTGGTACGCGAAATCAAAGACACTAAGCACAAAATAACGTAAATAGGTGATATACGTATCCTTGTGCCTCATCGGTGTAACTAACCTATTTTTGGTTAAATGCTCTTGATAAGTTCATACCCAAGATATACCTGTAGAGCCATTCGGATATTAAAAAATCAATGTCGGCTCGACACTTTGGCTTTGCCCCACAAGGTCACGTTTGACCCGTTAGCTTGTATTAAGGAAGTACATGAATCTATCAACTGTAGGCCTTCGATCTTAGGTATTAAACTGTAAAGTATCCGGATATTATGTCTATAAGACACTTTTGAGTTACTTCTTGAACTGTTACGTCTAAACCACAACCATTTACCCCAAATTCTGGAATCAACTGGTTCCTGTTTCTGTGTACGTTTTTGTACGCTACAACGCAGTCACCGCAAAATTCAGGAATCGACCGACTCTTGCGATGGTTAAGACATTCTACGCCACAGCACCATGTAGTTATGCCACATAGTACTCCATACTTCATGTTTAGTTAAAGGTAGTTTTTTATTAGTCGGCTAACGCAGTACACTAAGAAGGGTTTTGCCCACAGGGGTTATGAGTGAAATATGTTCTACCCTTACAAACATGACAAGAAAAGTTTGACTTAGAGTAGAGTTGAACCTAGAGGTTAATGAAAATCGAGATGTAAAAATAATCAACGTACAAATGCCTGAACAATAACAGGGATTACATCGTGTCAGAATGTTGTCAGAATGTTGACATCAGTAAGTGCTGTCAAGAAAATATAGACAGATTCACCGATTTTCATATACGATTGTTCCGTACACGAAGATTGTTACAGAGCGGCGGTAAATAAACCACATTGAGCAAAAGTTACCACGGGCAACACTCCCTCCCGCCTTAGGTTGTCAAGAGGTAGACGTCTTGACTCTTCTCAAATCGGGATTTAAAGTGATATACACTGATGATCTCACAAGTTTAAACAACCTTGCTATATCAAAATATCTTCACCACATCTACCCAGATAACTGAGAAATCAAAGAAACAACTGAACGTGCGGACTCGGCATCATCCAAAGACATATTTTTCGAAATTAGATAAAAAAACTCTGTATACAAAGCTATGTGAGAAAATCACACACGTTCACTTTTCATCAAGTAATGCATCATCTGCTCCAGCGTATGGTGCATACATTGCACGAATCCTAAGGTACTGCAGAGCTTGTACTAATATGAAGACTTTCGAATGAAACAGCCTATTAGCACAAAAAACTGGTGAGGCAAGGATTCTTGGAAAGTAGATCAGCGAAATCATTTAAGAAGTTATAAGGTAAATATGGAACTGTTGTATCGAAGAGTGACATATCTGTTTCTGAAATTATTTGGCAGCATACCTCTAGCTTTGACTCACAACAGTAATCTGGTAGCTTGACCAGATTGACATTTGTACCTTTGAGTCAATCTTGATAAAAGCTATTGAGACGTTGCTTCTCAGAAAGTTGGCTTGCAAGATCGTTTAAGAAGTTCTATGGTAGATGTGGAGACATAGTTTCCAAATATCTGTTACCGAAATGATATTTGGCAGCATTCCTAACATCGACTTCAGGCTATAAAGTGATTCAGTAGCTTTACTAAATTTGAGTAATCTTTTACTGGATTACTATTGATTTTGACACGTTTGGCCATTCTTGACTGGTGTAGCATGCTTGGCTTATAAAAGGAGTGACCATGATACGCTACGCTTACCCATTCCGGACACTTGGTACCACCACTAATTACTTACATTCGTGGTTCGAGATGGTGCTTCCTGATATTGTAAATATGTGTGTTTATGCGAACTGGTAATTTTGGTTTGTTTGTAACTGGTTTGTTTTGACGTCATATTGATTGGTGGAGCATGCTAGCGTGGTATGCTTACCCATTATGGATACCTGGTATCAAAATAACTAGTGGTTCAAGATGACTACAGTGTTATTGTCATTTTCGGACCTATTAAATTATATATTTACCTTAAATGATACTGATTTTTGACCTGTTTTAATACTGCAACATATCATGAACAACAGCAAATGACTTATGACCAGAAAAGGGACTGTCGATGAGAACTGTTGATGCCAGTTTTTCTGGGTAAGTGGTACCGGATTGTAAATAAATTATTCAGTAATAGTCACTATTTACTAGTCTCTTGATTCCAATCTTGTTGTCTAGCACTTCAAACTTGCTACTACTAAAACTGCAATAACTTTACCGGCTCACCTGACTATACTATAGCACAAGAGAGCAGACTTTGTAAGTGACAATTTGAAAATAAGACTAGACTAAAACTGAGGAAAGGACGCCCCGATCATGTATATAAATCATTTACTTACGAATTTGTTGTTTAAGGCCAAGGAAGATGTCCTTCAAAGAATCTTCTTCTGTTAAGCCTACTAGTGTCTTAAGGGACGCCACTGTCTCCTCAAGATTCTCTTTGAGACCAATAGCTTCGTTGAATGGTGCTGCTGCATCATCGAACAGTTTGTCCAAATCTTCTATTTCTGTCGGCTTCATTTCCAACTCTTCTAACTCCTCCAGTTCCTTTTCTCCATTGTCCTTGTTGGGGAGAGAGAGAGAGAGAGAGAGAGAGAGAGAGACAGACAGACAGACAGACAGACAGACAGACAGAGAGTCTGATCATTATTGACTACACTTTTAAGCAATTATAATGATCGATTCTCGGAATGTGTTATAATTTATTTCTCCAGGGGCGGATGTACTCCAGAACATTCTTGATATTATTGTTTCTATCACAATCGCCTTTTAATGATAGAAGTTCAAGTAACCGCAACTGTATGACACGTTTTGAAATGGTTTGTTTTCGATTGTTACACAGAGTTTCTACTCTGCGTCTTTTAAGTGATTGAAATAGTCAGCTATTAAAATGTTTGTAATGGTACTGACCATGAGGTTACGCGTTCTTCGAAGATTTTCTTGATATTTTACACAAAGGATCATACACGTCGTGGTTGTTTATAGAGACAGTATTAACTCAATGCTCAAGATCTCAATTATAAGTTGACTTGCATGGGTAGCAGACACACATCCTATGGACGGCGACACCCATTAAGACACTAGGAGTGTTTATTTATAATTAATGAGCATTGTTTGGAATGTGACTTTACTATTTGCAATGTTTTGCAATATTGTCTCACGGATTCTTGAAAGACGGTACCATCACTTATTGTGATTTGTAAATTATAGTTACAGTGATCACATACATTAGTGGGTTGCATTCGTGTAGTTATTATTGGATGAATTCTTTTATCTTAAATTCATGTTTATTGTACGTTTGAAGCCACACTTTTATAGTATAGTCTTAAATACTAAGCTTCGACAATACATGACAGAGAGTAGTGGAGCTGCCTCTGCATCTTGAACATGCGTGTGCTGTTCAGTCAATTTTTTACGATTCTTATCCAACATATTGCTTTCTTTTACATATATATATATATATATATATATATATATATATATATATATATATATATATATATATATATATATATATGAGTGTGTGTGTGTTTGTATATTAACTGTTCTATTTATTAATTTATGTTTTGTATGTTTTTATTTATCCAATTTTTTTATATGTGTGTTTTTGTGTGTATCTTTTGTTTACTTATTGGTTGGTTTATTTGCTTGTTAAACCTCTTTCCCCTTTGATGCATCAACATAATTACCATTATTATACACCTACTGCCGTAACCTATGGAAGTTTGCCCGTCCTATAACTTGCCGTATTTTGTATAGTACGCGGAGTCCCGAATACGGGAGACGCGCGACGCGCCTGTTTGGGGATTGTAGCAATTTTATTTCAACAATCGCACGCGTTCCACTCATATCGCGCGTGCCGCATCCCTGAAAATTTACCATAGAATTAGTTTATACGGAAGATTAATGGAGGAAGGTGTATAATAATAGGGTTATACACAAAATACAGCCCTGTATGGACTCGGGCTCAGTGAGAGACGTATTGGACTCGCCTTCGGCTCGTCCAATACGTCACTCACTGAGCCCTCGTTCATACAGGGCCGTATTTTGTGAATAACCCTATAGTATATGGATTGTTTGATGACTTCTTGACTCGTCAGGTGAAAGGTAACAAGTGTTGTAGTCGAAAATAGCCGAGAAGATAGTCGTCCATTTATAGAATGTGAGTCACGTTTGGTCGTGTCATTGAGTTGCCATCCACGGACTGGCTCCAGCATGAGGTACGTTCAATCCTATGTCAGATCCTTGAGATGTGATATTACAGGGATAACATATTACGACACAGCAAAGCTGAAAAAAAACAGTTTTCATTTTATAGATATCCGTTTGATATAGGACAGTTGAATTAAGCTTATACTTAAGACTTTCCTGAGCGGGACTTCTTTCAAATGTGTTTTACATAATTGTAAAATCCATGCATTTGATCGATAGTTCTGTTCGATATCGCATGAGTGGTAAAGCGAAAGTAAATGTTGCAGACAAGTCGAAGAGTGATCGCGACTTTAACTACTGATTGCATGTATCGATCCTCTTTCGACACCAGAATGCAATCGCTCGATGATACTATTGCAGTTCCGAATTCCGTAAAAAAAATTTGGTGATAAAAATGACTGAGGTTGTCGATAACGCGAAAAAAAATTGATCGAATCATCCTTTTAAAACTTCCTAAGGCTAATCGAAAGGATTTATGCCATTATCAAATTGAAGGCTCATACCTAAAGTATATACAAGTTGTAGTCTCGAAAATTTGTGTTGTTTGATCACTGTCTCTCAACTGTGGTTAAATCTTCAGTTCATTTTTTTGCAATGGAAAGTATGACTTTGTGAGTATTTTTCGAGCGTTCCGCAAAAGACCACAATATCAATAACTTACTCGATTAGTTTTGGAAACCGATCATTTATACCCAAAGAATGCTTTCTCTTTTCCCTTGCGTACTTTATAGATGGGATTCGCCATTAAACATATGCCATCAGAATGGTACCACTTCAAATGTCACATGCGATTATGTTATTGTTTTCGCCCCGCCCTTTAAAAACGACAGCTGTCTCTGCCTCTCTGCTTTAGCCGATGCTATACACGGTCAGTGGATGGACTGTTTGCTATATAAACTGATTCTTTGGAAAGAAGAGGCCAGGCAAACATGTACAATCGTATCCAGTAGAGGGTAAAGCACATAAGTGATTACTATGTCGACTTTGCTCTGTGTTAAAGCAAAGGACGCTCAACGCAAACGAAAAAATATGCTAATACATAGAGCGTTAGCGAGTCACCGATGCCATACCCGTCCGAAAATGATCCCTGCTTTGTGAAGTGACGAAAGCACCAACATTAGCGGTTTTAGCCTAATGTTGTTAGTTAGTTCTATTTTTGTTCTGCCATTATATATGATGAACATATATGCAAATTACTCGAGACACCATACATTGATGTTCTGACTGCCAAGATATGTACACAGTGTTTCCTTCTGTAGTCTGTATTATAATTGTCTTATTAGTCAGTGGGCTGGAGTTCAATAGTGCTTCAGCCCCAGTAAATGCTGTCATCAACTATTCATAAAGTAATATCAGCGTTGCCCAAAATTGCGAGCTCTTCTTGCAGCTTTAATCGTCGTTTCAAAAACCCTTCGAAAGTGTTGCACAACTTGAAGCGGCTGATTAAAAGTTCCATTGTACACTTTGATTAGCATTTGTTCTTGTTGGTTATCTAGTCAAGAAATTTCACTAATTTCCGTGACTCCTTATCTGATCCCACGAGGTTGCCACCATTCTTTTGGTAGAACTCTTCAGCTTGTCATCCGAATGCATTCATGAATGAGTCCGTATTTAGACAAAAAGCTATTTCCAGATGAACTTCCCAAGTTCCAAGACATTACACGTGAAATGGCAAAAAAGACGCTTTTCTCTGTTTTCGTCTGTCTTAAACGGTAATGAATGAAGCCAGATCCTGAGAAGGCAAAAGCTCTAAGCGATTACGTCAAGGTGATTTCTAGCAGGGCGCCATAATTTATTCATCTGTTGACGTGCTACGTGAGGGACTACAGCACAGTTTACTGGGAAAAACTGGTGATCCTGGGTCATGAGTTTTTTATTTGTACCAGCAACCAAAACTGAAGATCACATCTCTGTTTTGTTGCTTTTGGTTTAACTCATTTACACAGTCAAGACTTTTGCATTGTTGCTAAGAGATAGATGGATTTTCTAGAATGAATTGCCAAATTCGAGCTAATCAACTGTACCGCCCCGTATTTATAGTCCAAAAAACATTTCCAGAAATTTCCGAGACTAATTCTAGGAAGCGATAACGACTCTTGAGCTTTCCATTGATACGCAGATTGAAGCAGTAGAAATGTATTCACTCAAAGTAAACATGACCTTCAAGATTGTTCAAGAATATTCTTGACTGATCTGACTAAAACCGGTTATAGAGGGATAATGCCCTCATCACCTCAATATCATTGGTCGAAAGTATACCAGATTTTTGTAACCGACGATATCATTACGTATATCTAGAGCCGAGTACAGTCGTCCCGTAGAAGTAAACATCTGATTTTAGTACTTTTAATGAAGTTTGATAAAGCGCTAAGGTCACAGTGCATTTTGAATGGCATACAGTGATTAGAATAGGGTATAGAAAATCTGGACAACATGATCAATCGGAGGATTGAGCTCGTTTGAATTTTTATCCATAAGTCACAATCCTATGGTGTTCCTTATTCATGTCAACGACTTTGAGGCATTGTCAAAGTATATAGAAGCACCATCGTATTATACAAAGTTCTGGAATCTTTAAGTATTAACGGGTGTTTTGGCATGCTTTGTGTAGAATATCTTGATTACATCTCGAGGAGAAAGCGGATTCAGACGCAAATTCATGAGGAAAATGTAATGATAATAATATATTTTAGACATAGAAGAACCTGGTAAACCCTTTTTAAAGAAATCATTCTTTTGATGCGTATGATGACATTTTAGAACTTGTATTTTCGATCATAACATCAAAAAATGGCTCGTAATGTTTGTTTCTGTCATATAAAACCAGTGAAACGCACAATCATGCAAGTTCTGGGTAGGAAAGCCTTAGTTGGTTTCGATTGATGCTAGGTTTATTTAGGTCACCGCTTGGTCGCAAAATGGCAAAAAATTGCTGGTAATATGTTTGTTTCTGCTTGTGTACCAAACCAGTGAAACGCACAATTATGTTTCATACAAAATTGAGGGTACGACAGCCTTAGTTGGTTTCGATTGACTCTGTGTTTATTTAGATTACAGCTTGGTCGCAACGCAACACGCCTTCATATTTAGCAGGTGAAGCCAAGACCTAATCTGCATATGGAAGTCTAGTTTCGGTACGCGAAATAGAGTTGACCTTTCAGAAAAATTCAAATTTGAGTGTCTTTAAATGACTGTGTTGGTGAAAATTTACCTTGTAAAGATCTAAATTTTACAAATCAGTTGTCCGTGAGTTGTAATCGGTGAATTTTGCTTTCTGCAATATTAAAAAAACACGAGATTGACACCTGAAAGTAATCGTCTGACCTTCAAAACACTGTTCGTTGATTTCAGTAGCAGCTGACAGTCAGCGAAATTGGATAGCTTTAAACAGCATTTCTGCGGGATGGTACTTAGGAGGACTATTTCAATTGTTTGTCAGTGACGATATCATTAGGTATATTTACAACCAAGAAGAGTCTTTCCATCACAGGAAATAGTTGATTTTAGGGTCATTTTGCGCTTCAAATCCATCGAAGCGATCATGTTACCGCTACATATGAAAATCAAAGTAAGTATATTGGAAATGGAGGGGACAAGTCTTTTCACTGTACCTGATTAATCTGAGCAGTGTTCACGCCATAACTTTTATCCATAGCTACAGTCTTCTGGCATGAATAATTCATGTCAAAGACTTTCATCCAAAATTAGGTATCTTATGAATAAAGAAATATTAATACGGAATGATTCATTTGCCGGTCTTTATTGTGTACCTGAACTTTGTTTACCATTGTGGTACTACCAAATAATCTATTCGATATTAATATTTCTTTATACCGAAGTGGTATAAAAAGTTCACGTCCATGATAAAGAAGTGTTCCATCGGGACAATGAAGCCAAATGCAATTGATGAGAACAATGTATTGATAGTAATATAATACATTATTAAAATGTAATACATACATTAAAAGAGAAAAAGTAATCATTATTTTAATGCGGATGACAACAATTTGCATGCTGCTGTTTGACAATATCAATATATTGCTAGTCCTGTTTGTTTCTACCATATCAAACTTGAGAAACTTAAAGATACATTTGCTACTTTGAAATTATTGGTCAATTTGCATATAAAAGCATTGCTATGCACGATTTATTTCTCGGATTGCACAAAAGGGCATCAAAACTTGTTAAAAGGTTTTAATGTCGTCGTCTGATGGGGAAACCCCACATCTCTAACTCTCCTCGCGCGACTTGTGTCCCACCTTTGTCTCCACTTATAAAATACCGAAGACATTTTACTTAAAGATATATAGATAAATACATCATAGTTATATTTTTAAGTATCAATTTTATGATTTGGGGCTAATATAAAGCATCTCTTTTCAGAAACATGCATTTAAGAAAATTTAATATATTTGCCGAAGCGTATTGTGCTTATTGGATTATTTCCCGACAGCCAACAGATTTTGCTTGTTTGCACACAATTTTAGTAAACACGAAAGGAACATGAATAAAATTTAAAATTTAATATTATTTTACTATATACATACCTGAAGGCACATAGTTTAACTACTCTTTTGTAAGTTTCTGAATGTTTGACAGGGTGAATGGTCAAAAACAACGCTCCTTACAAAATTATTTCAAAGAAGGGCGACTTGTTTTCAATCACTACAAATTACAAATGACCTAAGAATGTTCACTTTTTAAAACAAAATATGCAGGAAACTTATAATTATCTCCGTCGTCAAAACGAACGAAAGGGCTTATCTTAAATAAGTGTTGCACACACCTTAGTTTTGGATCCACAACAACCCATAGCGAGTGAGTTCCTCGGAATATGCAATGGTCGCAAAAGAAAACTTCCACGACGAGCGTTCACCTGCCCTTGCTCTCGACGGGTATGCTGAAGAATGAAACGGAAGACCCTTGGTATACTTTGATATGCATAATTGCTTTTGACGCGCATGCTCTTTACAAAAAGCCCTTTAGCAGGTCATCGAAACTAAGTATTACTTAGACTTTGTCCCTTTAAGTTCCTGTTCCTCCAAACAATTTTGCAAGGTACTTATATATTGTTTTAAAGAACTTAATGCAATAAAGAAGAAAAACAATGTATAAAATGTTTATCTTGGGATTTAGAAGCTGCACGAGCATGTTTTCTTAATATGTAGTATGTCACATACCTCTCTGTAATAGACTTATGGTTTGCCTTGCATTGAGGAAGAAAATTTTCATCACGTTTCAATATACTGATATAATATTATGTATTATTACCCGAATACATGCCTTTTGTGCCCGAGAGCAGGTGACAATTTGCTCGACGCCAGGAGGGCAGATTGTCTCCTGCTGCGACTGCACATAAAAATGCCTCTTCACAATTGATGCTATATGACATTAATTTCATGCATGGCATTTTCAAACAATTTTGCCACTATCGACCAGCATCAAACAGATTTTAAGGAAAGTCAAAATAGCAGTGCGAGCATGGATATTTTACATATAGCATTAAGCATCTACTTTGACGTTGAAAACGTCGAAGGGCTTCACTGGACCGGGTTACCATAGAAACCAGTCAGTACATGGTTCACCGGCCCGCTAACCTCCCGGGTGTTCCTATTCATATCAATGCACTGATTTGCACTCACATCGAGGCATGTCATACAGTAAGGTTGGGTATACCACTCGGTTTTGACCATTTCACTCCTTATACGCAAGAGTGGAGCTCGTGCGTATATGTTGTTTACTGATTAAAACCGTTTGGTATCCCTTCCAACTGGTGCTTCACTCGCGATACAATTCAATGAAAGGGATTAATTATTGCTGCTGTCATATCAACTTAGCATGAAGACTATGAAATCCAATTGAGAGTTTGTTGGTGTGAAATATATAACTTTTGACATATTGGTTTTAAAATTATGCGTATTGAATCTGTTTACATTTTTAAAAAGTACTTTCGTATTGATGCCTTAGCCGAAGTTGCCCGAAAACATACGCATACTGTGATGCCTCATCCGAAAGTTATATCAATTTAAGCGATTTGATGAAATCCAAGATGTTATATAGCTGTTAACTTTCTTTCCCTTGTTTGAGTTATTCAAATGAGTAAAACGTCTTTTATTCACCAACATTTTACCTTTTTAGTGGTATTTAATGCCTTCATGTTCATTTTAACAAGTAAATATCAGTAAAGTAACATAAACCTTTGAGTTAAGGCATCGTCACTGAATATTTTTTTTAGTTTACCCCACCAAGCCATATCTTGTTGGAAAAACAACTGCCTTAATGTGTCAGAGATATGATATTTTTGTGGCTTCCTTATTCGCTGCGTTTGGTAGGAGAGGAAACATTACCCATACCCCTATCCCTTAAATGTATATTATAAAGGGGTATACGGCATACCAAATATTAGGAAAACAATCGACGCGCCCGATAAATCTTCAGATACACATTTTTAAATTTTGTTCTTCTTTATTGAATTAAGTTCTTTAAAATAATTTATAAATACTTTGTAAAAATTGTTTGGAGGAACAGAAACTTAATTATTGGGTTTGAAATTAAGCAAATTTTACAATTTATATTAAATGGCCGATATAAAATCTAATCGATGTTTGATTACTGATTTATCCCCATTAAGTTGTATACCAATGGTAAGGGAATAATCTGGGCTCTCTAAGAATGTATTGTTTATGGTACTTTGTTGTTTTTGTTTCCGACTAGCGGTAAATATGTTACCCCTAACCCATTCCTATTTTACTAGTGAGGGCGTGACAGCGTGACAGTTCCCAACAAAACAAGTCGTTACACTATTACACACCATCAGTTAAATGGCAAATAAGCAGATTATGACAGCTGAGGATAGTAGCTAACAGAAAATTATAGTGGGAAAAATACCTTAGAGGGGATGATTTCGATACCTGGCCAACGGAGTAACGGTTTTGTTGATTTTGTTAAAAAAGTCACTTAAAATTGACACAAACTGAAAGGCTTTTCCCTATAAAACTATACATGTTTTGAAAGGCCCTTCTCAGAGCGTTCAATAAGTATAAAATTAGATGGTTTCATAATTCGTGGATCGAGGCAGAAAGGGAAACATTAACCCTACCCAATATATTATAATTTTGTTTTTAAAAAATTACTGAAAATCGACACAAACTGAAATGTTTAAGCTTTGTAACTTTGAAATATGCGATTTTTCCCCAGAAAACTATATATATTTAGAAAGGCCTGATTCAGCATTTTTAAGACATGTACACTTTTATGGTTTTATCATTCATGATATTAGACAGAAAGGGAAACATTACCCCTACCCCTTATATCACACACGGATATGTGGCATACCATATATAAAGAAAACAAGCTCATGCACCCACTAAATCTCAAGACACATACTTTTAATGTTGTTTTTCTTGTTTATTGCACTAATTTCTTCCAAAAAGAAAACAAATACCTTATGACAAATTGTTTGGAGGAACGGGAACTTAATTATTGTGTTTGAAATTTAGCAAATTTTACGATTTACGGTCATTGGTCGATATAAAGTTTAATCGACGTTTGAATATTAATTTATCCCCATTAAGTTATATATCAATGAAAAGGCCATAATCTGGGCTTTCTAAAAATATAACGTTTGTAGTATTTTATTGTTTATGTTTCCATCGAGCGCTAAATATGTGACCCCTACCCCACTGTTGAAATCCAAGATGGCGGCCAAGATGGCGCCAAATGAACCCTTGGGACAATATTTGATTTTGGGAACATCAAAATTCATTAACTATAGACCCTAAGGATTACAAAAATGTAGGTTAAAAATATATCCATGGGGTGCATGGGAACCCTACCTTCCGACCCGACTAATATAATTCCACGGTATTTTTCTCTGTTTGACATCATCGTATACGAGTGATTTTCTCGGAGCCGTACAACTTCGAGCCGAGGGCGAGAAATTTGGCGGCTACGCAAAAAACACGAGTGTACGAGGACGTCAAACATAGAAAAATACCATGGGATTATATATTTATCACTTGAACAGTCTTCTTATTTTTCTTTTGACGTAAATATATCCAAATTATTGTAACGAATTGCATGAATTTCGTCGCGATTGGTGTTTTACTTACGCGGATTAATAAATTATTTCATTTAAAGAGTAAAGCGGCCCGTCACCCAGGAGATACTTTCATTCATAAATTCCATCAAGCTGAAATTTGATACATCAAATGGTATCTCCATCAAACAGACATACGGATTCAGTCACGTGAACGTGTCAATCATTATTTTTCTCGCGCTGTACCGATGCCAAGGCAAGTTGGCCATCGGTGGACATAGCTTTCACCTTGCTAGCGACGGGTAGCCATAGTTTTCAGAGTTATTTAGAATATTTACAAATAGATTTATGAAGTAAATGCAACGACACGATCGAAACAGTAATTCTCATTCTAAGAGATGCCGCGGCTTTCAAAATATCACACCAGGTTACCTTTGCGTACCGTGGTCCAAAACTACGTGTTCTTCGTATGTAGTAATTTCTCCCCGACTTAGAATTTCTCCCCGACTTATGTGTCAGCATTCAATGTTAGCGTCGCATTCAATTGTTTCTTTCCAACATAAGCTTATGTGTTCGCATTCAATGTCTGCGTCACAGTCAATTTTTTCTCTCCTACATATGTGTTCGCATTTAATTGTTTCTCTTCGAAATATGTGTCAGCATTCAATGTTAGCATCGCATTCAATTGTTTCTTACCGACATATGTGTCCGCATTCAAAGTCTGCGTCGCAGTCAATTGTTTCTCTCTTACATGGGCGTCGCAGTCAATGATTTTTGTCACCAACACATGAGGGCGCTGGCAAGTGTTGGTGAGCGTCACCCTCGCTCCATGACCCATGATTGCATCCGAAAAAGTATCACTTTTTCAGTGTTCGTGATCGCGAAAAGCTGATTTTGAAGGTAAGTGACAAAGTTATTCATTGTATTGTAAGCTTATGGGGTTAATGATCTAGCCAAGGGGGTATGCTGCTCACCAGTATGGACGCATCCTATGGGTCCCACATGAACGTCCGAATGTAAAATGGCAGCCCGTCCCACAGCTGCCAATACATCCAGGGCTAGACGGTGGCTAGATCGTTAACCCCATAAGCTTACAATACAATGAATAACTTTGTCACTTACCTTCAAAATCAATGCGTTTAACTTACGTTGATGCGTAGGTTTCGGTTTTATCACCAACCGGGATCGCCAGGTACGACGTCCACATTGAGCCTACACGACTCGACTGGAGCCGCGACATTACTGCACAGGGAGCTCGTACTCCTTGTTTATTTGTGTATATTTATTTACTCTTTATTTATTTATGCTAATTACGTACCCTCCGTTCAGGCTGCTAACCCTAACCCCAACCATCGGAAATACATATCAACAAACAAACAAACAAACAAACAAACAAACAAACAAACAAATAAATAAACTGCTCTTTATTGAAAAACATTAACAAAACAGCTTTTCGCTGTTATTTTATTAAAAATAACAAATAAACAAACACAAACACATACACACAAACAAACACAGACACAAATAAACAAGGAGTACCAGCCCGCTGTGGTTACTGAGCCATTAAAATATAACGTTCGCCGGTATCTTCATTCCATTCTCGGGAAAAGCTATAGTTTTAGCGACTCGAAATTTCGTTGGACAAATATGCCTTCTATGTTTCCATGTCTGGATTTATCGGGTAACCTTTTTGTAAAAAATAACGTGCGATCTAGCACGGCATCGATCAGCAGTTTATTTATTTATTTATTTGTTTGTTTGTTTGTTTGTTTGTTTGTGTCGCGACGCCTGCAAGTATGTACGGTACCCTTATGCACGAAAACAGTGTCGGTTGATGACGTACAACAGGGGTAATTCGGATTTCTTATCAGTCCTGTATTACGTCACACAGGTGGCGATTCGGGCCAGTTCATGTGATAAAAGAAAAAACAACTTGGCATTATTAGCCCTTTGTAAGCAGTCGGTCATATTTGAAAGCAATGTCCACCGTATTGCAGTTGTTTGATGCAACCGGCGACCGCTCCAATTGAAAAACAAACTTATAAGGTTACGAAATGGTCGCCGGAAGGGGCGATAATAGCTCCAAGGCAGCAACTCTCACTGTGATTGATGCTTATTGAGAGCGGGTTGGATGATATTCGATTCTCCAGATATGCTTTTATTGTTCGGAGCTCATGAAGGGGTGACATTCGATGCTTTTGAAATGCCACGAGGGAGATGTTCAGCGATTAACTAAGGCATGCTTTCTCGACCCCAAGACCTCTTAACTGATCTTTAGTTCTCCACTCGCCGGCAAAGTATCAGAAAGATATCGCCAGTGTGGGCTCCTTTGTGGCTACAGATTTTAAAACGGATATAAAGCTCGTTTACTTTTCTAAGAGTCTATCCATCCATGGATGTGGAATTCCCTCTTTGTATGCTCCATGGTTCAAACAACAGGCAAGGAAAGAATTGTAAAAGTTTTAGAGTCCTAAAAATGTCCTTAAATGCTAGGTAGAATCGCAAATATGATGTGAGTGACAAATTTTAGAATACGTCGTGCAAGTTACACTTTGCAATGCTCTTCAGAGTGGAATTTAATCGCACTACTGGCAAGTTGCCGTGTTTCAAGTTAAAGACATACAAACAAATACATAAAGGTAGAGAGAGAGAGAGAGAGAGAGAGAGAGAGAGAGAGAGAGAGACTATAGAACTTTAGTGTAACCTCGAGCTCAGACGGCAGTCGTCGTCAGCCTCTAGTACCAGTATCATTGAGCATGGCTCGAGAACTCGCAGGGAACATGTGTGTCACAACATATGCATCCCATTGTATCTGATACAGTATATCTTTGCCAGTCTTCCAATCATATTCTCAAGTTTCAAAGCATGAAAAACGATCAAGGCAATCACTTTTTATAATGGTGTTAACTCACAGTTAGTTCGAAACAGAAATGTTCATTGCGACCCTGGTCAAAACTTTTAACGCCAAAGATGCATCTCTTACTTTCATAACCTCAGGTTCAGTCACGTGACTAAAATTGGCGTCGGAGAGTAGTAGAGATGGAAGGCAGCTTGGTAAGTATCGTACATCTTGAATACTAGTCTCGTTCAGAATTTTCATTTAATGTTCTTTTGATTTAACTGCGAAGTGATGTGGTTAAATTACTGTCGGGCGCATCCTGGTAATCGATAGAAAGCAACGAACGCAGCGCCCTCCACCTTTAACGACCATGGATTTTTCGGAAGGTTGAGTAAAGAAGGATACCAGAGTTTTCAGTCGAACGCGATGTACTATGACAATTCTATTAAGAATTTTGTACCTTAAAACCCCCCATCAAGCTGTTGTCACGCGGGAGGTTTTCAGCGGGGGAATATAATTGGGAATTTCGTTAATTTGCTTGACCTAACTGGCTTGGCTAAGACTGAGCTGAGAGGTACCTACACAGAATCGTGCCGACATCCGAATAGATCAACACGAACACGAAATTAGATAAAATAAGCCAATTAGAGCACTTACGTAAACTACTTTCTAGATTAAAACGTCTAACTAACAAAATAATCCGGGGTAGCGGGAACTGAAATGTCGAAAACGTGGAGGCGAGGAGTGTCGAGTAGTTTTGTCTGGTCCTGCTTGGTCTTCAGGTCGTCCAGGAATCTCGTCCAACATAGATTCTCCCTCTCTCTTTCTCTCAATCCTTTTTATCCTTATTCTCATCTATTGTTTATACCCGCACGTTTTCGCCCGTCACGTTATGAATACTTAATTGGTGTGGGATGTGGCGACGGAATCGTTTATCACAGAATGGGGAATCTTATGTATGTGTAAATTAGAATATGGCTTGAATTTTGATATACCCATAGCCCTATCTAACGCAAAATTGATCATAACATGGGCGTCCCTCGACTAATGAAGTGACCTCACTCCATGAAAGAAGTGCTCGAAAGAAAAAAATCAATACAGTTTACATGTCGTGGTAACAAATCAAACTTTACATCAAGTGGAGTCTAGGACACTGAAATGCTGATGTCATGGAGTCGTCTCATGTGTGGTCGTGAATTGATTGTATCACTGGACTGGTGCTAGTTTCTTTTAAGTGTTGCTTTTACTAAATTAAATATGATGTAAGTCCCCTTCTTATGTTGCTTTGAGAAGGCAGAAATTACATTGGTAGTAGTGCATACATCAAGAATACATCGTTGGTTGTTTGCAAAAAAATGTCTTTAAAAGCGAATATACAGAAAGTGTCTTGGTTTTTAAGTAAAAAGATTCGCAATCGAAGGGTCAATAGTGTTGGTGAGCGTAATCTCTACAAAAAATGGGATTCTTCCCAATAAAATAACCGGAGAGTACATCCTGTGTTTAAAATGTTTCGACATGTTGATGACTAGACTGAAAGATCCGTCGCTCGAGGGCACTCACGCCCCCCCCCCCCTCTGTAAGAGGAGGGAAGCGTAGGCACCATCCTTGAGCGACGAATCTATCAGTCAGGTTGATGACATGCCAAGAGGTATTTTACATGTAATCTTTGAAGGCAGTGGAATGGCAAAATAAAGTCGTCGTCGATGATTAATTTTGGTTCACGCCATTCCGCGTGCAAGAAGGACCGAAATAAACCAGATTTGACCTCTATAGAGCAGACTAGCTTCTTAGCCATGTGCTTCACTCTATGTGGGGCGTTTGCAATATGTTGTACGCACAATGTTACAATGTTACAGACAGAGTAGAAATATCTAAGAAATTAAAAGAAAAAGAACCTTGAAGAAATGTTCTCGGAAACAATAAGAATTTCAACTCATGAAAGACTTGTTTGGACATATATGGTATGGCCATTGTTATCATGAGAGCAATAATGGATTTTATAGAAGTGAGGTGATTGAAATAGGAAAAAAAGACATCTTCAATAGGAAGATGTGGTGGTGAGATTTAAGTTTTTGGGAGAGACAATATTGAGGACGCTTTTGTTAGCAATATGACTAAGTAAAATAGAATCCGAATTGCATATGCAATTTCCTTAACTGGAAAAGCAAAACTACAAAAGTAATTGCCGATATGACAGCAAAAATTGCGGTTGGAGAAAAAAATTGTACCAATTGTACTGTTGGGCTTAATTCAAGTTGTGATAGAAGAATTCGAAAATTGGCTTTGTTTAACTACCGCTAAGGCGAAGAATTTAGTTTTGCGATTACGGGATGCAGCAACTCGTTTAAGATCAATTGTAAAGTAAACTCTTTTCAAGCGTTAAGGTATTGTGCCAGTTTTGTTGGACAACCTTTATGTCTGGGAGTTCAGCCCTCAATGGACTGTTATAGGTTGTGTCGCCTGTGATGTTTGCAAGATTTTGCAACTTGTACATAGCACTTATGAATGGAAGGTTTGCGACATGGCGAGTTAACATCGAATAATTGCCTTTGCATTTAGACAAAGTTTACTTCAGCAAAACCGATTCCGAGTCAATAAAATAGTCGAACCAAATGTCAACCAGACATGTAGAGGATACAATGGGAAATGGTCTTGGGCTGTAGCCCTTCCCACATTATAGACAAAGTGGAGTTACTTCTTTGAAGTACCACCTGAGAGTCGCTGAGGATAAACACCTGTGGTATGGGGATAAAATCAACGAATATTTCGAATTCACAGAATATACCGATAGTGTTTTGAACCTCGAAAAAGATCGAAATAGCGCATGACTCATGATCAAACTTGTAAACGGAAAATGGATAATCACAGTATCAATTATTGTCTCCTTGGGGGTGATTAATGTATGTTGGGCTTAATTCAAAAAAAATGTATAATTTTCTCCGGCAACACGAATGTAGTCAACTTGATTCGTAATTTCCGTATGTGAATTTCTAGTATGGAAGATTTCTTATGTTGACTTTTGATATTTAATGGTGCGGGAATAGGAAAATTAAATACTCTGTACGTATTAAACATGGAATTTGTCTTAACTAGGGGAATTATAGTTGAGTGTACACACGTTTGATATACCTACAACCCCTATCCAACGTCAGATTAATATCATGACTTCAGATGCTTCACTTAAATTCTTTGCCTACATGGGTGACGTTGTTTATTTGACAGCTCAGTTACGGTGCGACTCTAATAATTACTGACTCGCTGTCACAAAGGCCAACTCTTGGCGATCCATGAAATACAAATCATATTTCAACGCTGACCCTTGACATTTAATGTTATCGCGTTATCTCGCATTTCAAGATGTAGGTCAAACCAATTTGGCCAAGATGGATGTGCGTGACTGGATGTTCTCTCGAGAAAGCCAATGTTTACAATGCAAACAATTCCGTCAATTAACTTTTTAAAACACTTTTCCCATTTTTTATCAATCTCTTATTTGATATGTCGGATATTTAGTAATGTTTCGGCTACTACCAGGAACGGTTTCATAGATGGGACGACTTGTTGCAATACTGCGTATTTGACTTGCTATAACAATCTCCACGTGTTTTGATGGGAACTTGTTGTCGATTATTCAATGCAATGTATTCAGAAAGTATCGTGAACATTGACCGGGTGTTGAAGTTGTTTAAATTAAAAGATACTGAATACCAGTTAGACATGCAAAGATGATCCTATGAGCAGTCACGTGATGATTTTCGACTCTGAAATTAGAAAAGATTTTAGTAACTACACGTCTTGGCCGGTTATTTTTATTTTCTCGTTTTCAGTAATCAGTAATAGGGAGACTCGACGATGTCTGCGAGTTTCAGCAACAAATCCGAACGCTGCAGTTTGGAGGACCCAAACACGGCTGACAATTGTTCGAGTAAAGTGAGGGTGTCAACCGTTATCATTGTCGTGCTCTTCTTCGTCTGCGTTGGATTAGCGGCAGCTCTCAGTGAGTGTCATCTTTCCTTTTCTTTGCGACGTTTTGCCTTACGCTGCTCATTGAGGACGCGGGCGCGTGTTCCTTGCCGGAAGAGGGCGCATCAAGTTGAAGACGGGATGATGTTATTCTCTATGTCAAACGACAACAGAGACTTGGAGAAAGATGATGTTGATTCTATCATTCGCAGATTCATCATCACTGAAATTTACAAAAATTAGAATTATTTGCACTTTATACCTGGAGGGAATTTCGGGATATTAGCTTGTTATTAAAATTATTTCAAGGAGGTTAAGGTGTTACGAGAAACTCAGCTATAACTACATTGATTTTTATGAGCAAGAGTGATAATTCATACTTATTCAGCTAATATACATTTTTTCTTTTTGTATCATTTATAGTTGTCGTCATTTTGAAAAACGACAAGGACTCAGAACCCGTGAACGGTGGCGACAACGAGTATTGTTTGACTGCTCACTGCGCCATGATGGGTAAGGTCATTGACCGCATGCGATTCTTGCTCATGCGCTCGCTTCGGGGTTCTTTACAGGGTTATTAGAGCGCCAATGATCGACCAATTTCAACAATATGTACACCTTGAGATATTCCCTCATTTTTGACTTACTTGTCTGCACCTTGAGATTTTCCCTAATTTTTACTGACCACAACCTAGTCTACCTCGATGCAAAGTGAAATAAATCGCCCAACATTCCACAGTTTACGGTTTTTTACAATACTTTAAAAGATAGCGATTACACTCCGGATCTTTTGAATATTGTTTCACTATTTTCCGTTCCTTGTATCAACATGCGATATCCTGTTTACTCTCGGTAGAGAGCACGCTAAATAGTATAGCAATTGATTGTCGCCATAGCCTGCACATGCGTAATAATCATGATTTTATGGCTGGCAACTCAGTTAAGATCTAAGTTCAATTGACAGCAATAACTAGCCCACCATAGACAGGAGGATACTGGATATATTGCCACGTGTTGAAAGCCTTAATACGTGGTATATCATCATGTGTTGATAGTCTAGACACCGGGTATATCACCATGCTTTGGGGTGTCACACAGGAAACTGTACTTTGTACCTAGAACAAATGTACTGAAGAAATAAGTTACAGCTAATAAAGTCCAGTAGCTGTAAGGCCAGAGTAAGTATGCTTCTTTTGCGTCCGCGCGAGTAAGTTTTTAGAATATTTTCTTTCAGAAAAAACACTGTATTTGATATACCGTGTAGTTTTTTCTTCCTTCAGCTCTTGGTTTATAAATTTTGTAAAATGAAAAACGCATGCTCAATGTGCAGATTGTTACAGTAGTGTAAATCATGGAGGCAAAAATTATTTCTAATTTCATATTTCAACCCGCAATCTTTCACGGTACACCAACTCTGTAAAATCTTTACCCAGAGGTTTTTCAGGCAAGGGGCAAGTTTAAGAAAGCCAACACCCTGTAATGCCTGCTTCGGGTGTCAGTCTTCTGTCTACTGCCTCTGAGTGCCTTTGAGTCAAAAAATGATGAAACTAACACAAAGTCATTTCTTACCTGTGTAAATCCACCAAACCTGTGTACATATATAATTAGGCGATAACCCTTAAAGGGACATTATCGCTATCTTTTGACCCTTTTTACACCAATATTGTTGCAAATGAGCAGTTGCTGATGTTGTTCGATTTATTGAAAGATGTCTAAAAAAAGGTCGACCATAGACAACTTCCATCCAATTTTGCCTACATTGTGTAGAAAAAGCTCGGGTCAGAGGTTAACAGTAGCCCACCTAAAACCTCTGACCCCAGGTTTTTCTACAATGTGTAGGCAAAATTGGATTGAAGTTGTCTATGGTCGACCATTTTTAAAATATCTTTCAACAAGTCGAACGACATCATCAATTGTTCGTTTGCAACATTATTGGTGTAAAAAGGGTCAAAAGATAGCGATGTTCCTTTAAAATCAATGTCTTGCTAAAGAGAAAAAAATTAAAGTTATTTTCTTCAAATTTCCAAATAATAATATATGCCACAACAATTTCCGTAAAATCTTATGATGTTCTTTTTTCAAATTTCTCACTAACCGTTTGCACAACACGTGGTTTAAATTTGAAAGAAATACCCTAAACGATATTTCTGTTGGTAAAAAAGACGCTGATAAAATTAGCAATGGTTGGTTACAATTAGTCGCCTTATGAAATGAACGTTCCGGTTTAAAAACTGTTTCATATCCCCATGATGCATATAGCTGGTGCAATGGCTGGACGAATGAACATGGAGGTTGACCCCTGCGATGACTTTGTGGAGTTTTCGTGTGGCAGATGGAAGAAAAGAACTGTCATACCTGAAGACAAGTCCTCGTTCTGGATACTTAGTGAGTTGATTGTGGATCTAAATGCTATGCTGAAAGGTAGGAATATCCTCGTTCCCGAGCTATATTACCTCATCTGTTTTATTCTGTAAATTTTACATAAATGTACAGCTTGCGACATGGCTTGGTAGATGAATGTCGAAGCGGACCTATGCTTTGACTTCTATGACTTTTCCTAGGGTTTTGACTCAGAAAACCCGTCTTTCCTGAAGATCGCTCAAGCTATGACACGTTTTCAACACTTCATGATGAAGTCGACATAAAGCTGAAATCTACCAATGCAGGTTGCTATGGGAACAATTCGGGTATAATAAGAGTTGGTTGTGCACTATCTAGTCGATCCTCCATGTAGTGTCGTACAGATCTGTGTTTAACTGTTGTTTTTAAAATCATCAGAATATTGATTTCTTAGATGTAAACTACAACTTATTCGCCTGAAAGCTGTAATCCCATTGCCTTGGTATTTTGTTATTTTTAAGATAGATGACTACTTATTGTGAGGGAAAGCAAAAAAATATTGTAATTTTATGTATACTTATGTAACAGTGAGTAGACATGACATCTTACTTTAAACGGATTGTCCCATTTAACTTTTTGAGCCGCAACTTGTTAAAATTCATCATACCACTGGATTTTGTTCAACTCACCTCGCTTTATGATAAAATTCATTTGCGTTGGTTCTGTAATACAACTCACACACTTCTTTAAGAAGAGATCAGACTAAGGGTAACGCAAATATTTGTATATCACTTTCAACATTATATGAAACATCCGTACATAACTGCTACCTCGTCGATTCTCATAAATTCCCTCCCCATTATGATTTCAGAACTGATTGAACTACAGATCAATGATGATGATCTCGATCCTGTGAAGAATATAAAGAAAAATTACCAAGCATGTACAGACCTTGGTAAGTGTGCTTGTCATATGCATTCAACGGCAAGTAACCCCTGTCATTTTTATCGTGTTTGAAGAGGTTATTCAACTTTGATTATATGGCCGACCATGATTTTTTATGCAACTCATTCAAGTTGAAAGTCCAGGAAGCGCCTTCATCGTCGTCAACCTATCTCCAGTTTCCTCTGATCTAAATTTGTTTGCACAAGGAACACTGCAAGGTTTGTTAACTCAACGAATGATGCTGACAGATTGACAATATTTGTGCTTCCTCACAAGTTGTGCAATGTACGTATTTCTTATTTTGTCTCTTCTATATACGTAGCTGTCAGTGTTTTAGAGTCAATATTTTTGAATCAAAGGTTGTCCAGTCGCCCTCATGACAAGTCATCTGGTGATTACAAGCAAAGTCCGACTTCTTCTCTCGAACATAGAACAGTTGATATATTTATGTGATATACTTCGGTAGTACATGTAAGAACATTTTCAAAATCCATACACCTGTATTTGCTCGTGCGTCTTTAACAGACACCATAGAGGAACGGGGCTCTCAACCGTTGGTAGATCTGATGGTGAACCTTGGTGGCTGGCCCGTGCTCGGCAATAACTCTGGTGGAAATTGGAATGAGAGCGCCTTTGGTCTTGAAGATCAATTAGCGTTGGTACGTGGGGAATACGGAAAGAGCGTGATATACCATGCCACTGTCGGCATTGACGATGATAACTAAACAAAGTACATACTGAAGGTAAGGCAACATTTCCAGACGTAATTTTCATTAAGCATCAACTCCTCTTTTCAATCATATTACATTTGACAACAGTAACGGACATATCGCCACCAACACAAATATTCTGTATCAAATTTTAACACCACTTAGAATATTATGTCCCAACCATATAAATGAGAAATTAGCTATGAATACTTGCAGTTCTGTCTAAAGATATACTGTTTTTGTGGCGTCTGCAAGTTAGATAAAGTGTAAATGACATTGCAATTGTACTGTGAAAGGTCTGCATGCTATCGATATGTTTACAGACGTAACAACCCCTAAGCAACCTAAAATTTGTAAACCCAACTTCTGTCGTCGAACTTTTTAAGTTGCTGTGAACCAACAGATCTGTCAAGTGTGTGTTACGATGACATACTATGATTGTCGGGATGGAGATTGCCTTGGTAGGTTGTTTTGACTTTTGTAGAACACGGACGTTATTTGACATTAACTTTAAGGTTAGGGTACCATGAATTAAAAGTTGTAACTTGGGGAATACCTTGTTTGTGTCCTGTATCTTTTTGAATTAATTAGAAAACTTGGGTTTTAGGGATACATTTCGCGCTATGGATTTGATCGGATACTAGGTTACCCCGATTTACTAGGTAGGTATGAAATTCTGAAAGTCGTTGGTCTCTCCTTTCCTGAGCAGTTTCTGCAGATCCTGAGGGCTCGGCTATGGAATATTGATTTATATTTTATAGATTTTGTTTTCTATAATATCTAGCTTTACATCAAGGAAAAGGAAGGCCTGAATCGTTTCCATGGGGAATTTTAGTGTCTTGAAGAGTGCTTATAATGTTTAACAAGATGTGCACTGAAAATGTTTACATATTTCATTATATATATCAGTTGTGTGTAAATTTTAACATTTGCCACATGTTTGCAACTTCATTGAAAGTGTTAGGATCAAGATCATGAACAACATTCACAACAGATTAATTTAAAAGGCCATTAAGTATACAAATATGTAATTTGCTGAAAAAAAATACTGAATTTCTTTGACTGTTGTCATTATACCACCAATTTATATACCAATTATAATGGCGTTCGGTCAAGTCATACATGCCAAACTGTGAAAGCTCGATAGATATGCTAATCATAAATAAGCTGACAAGTATATGCTAAATAAATGGTATATTGTTTTAACCTAGTATCATCAATGTACATAGCAAGTCACGCGAACTTTGATCGAGTAAATCCAGGTATATATCCCTAATTTGGAAAGATCGTTAAATAACAAATTAGGCAATGGCTGAAGTAAAAATGCTCAATGGCTTTCAATAATGTTGTATCACAGTATCTTCAACATATAGAGCAAGTTTCGTCAAGTTTGGTAAAGTCAATCAAGATATAAATCGTTAATTAGGATATCTCATTAATTATGCACACTAGGAATTGGTTGAAGTGTAAATGCTTAATATATAGTATCTTCCATGTATATGGCAAGTTTAGTCAACTTGGTCGAGTCAATCAAGAACTATCGCTAATAGGAAAGCTCATTAAATATGCAAATTAGGAATTTGCCGCAGGAAAAATCCTTATAATGATTTTCAATAATGTTGCATCATAGTATCTTCAATGTACAGAACAAGTTTCGTCAACTCTAGTCAAGTCAATTCGGGTATATATCCCTAATTAGGAAAGCTCATTAAATATACAAATAAGCAATTATCTTTCATGTCACACCTTAATATTTTTCATGGCTAGTGTATCCTGGTGTGATCACCATTTGTAGTAAATCTCAACAAATTGTGTGCAGTCATCCACAATGTATATTCGGGGGTTTTTTTCTAAAAATTTTAATTATGCAAAGCATCAAAATGTATGCAAGCTACACGTACCAAAAGCTAATCAATTCTTTCTGTTCCACTTGCCATTTGCAAACTTAATCTATGTACTAGATTTGATTCTAGTCGTTTTTGAGATATCAGGCCAACCGACAGGCAAACGTACAGGCAGACTGACATGCATACTACATACAGACAGACAATCAGACAGACAGCCGTCGCTGCGATATTAGCTCAAGTGTGTGAACACGAGAGCTAAAAATGACATTATGCTCTCGCAATGGGGAGTCCAGATACTGAAAGTATCATCTATGAACCGTTGTCAGAAAGTGTTTTCCAGAAGGGTTACTTCCAATTCTGCTATGAAAATCTTGGCATATGTAGGATATACATTTAGGCCAGTCGTGGCGCAAAAAAATTATAAACAGTGTTTGGCATTGTTGTGAAGTATAAGATCGAGGAAATGTATTCTGTTGTTGGGGGTTTTATGCTTTTATGCATATATATATATATATATATATATATATATATATATATATATATATATATATATATATGTAATATCAAAAAATTACTTGAAGTACAAAATAATGGTATATGTTACTTAAGTTTCATGTATCCTGCAATCATTAGACAGATGAAGTGAAAGTAATAGTAGCTAAACTAATATTACTTTCACTTCATCTGAGCCTGAATGTGTATATTAAATACTTTACATTCGACACCTCTCATCCGCTGCATTGTTGGATTATTGGCATTACACATTATCCTGATATTGAATTTATGGCGCAAAATGCTACAAAGGGAATTTTTCTTGACTTGAAAGCTGATGTGTTCTGACTGTGCTGTATCACGAATATAGCACTTTGCTTTCTATATCTATGGGGATAATCTCATTCAAAGATGTTAAAATCGATGCTGTTTACATTCGTAAACGTTTGGATGAGTTTACAAAGTTTTGGAAAATGCATTACGTAAAAGATGCATCTATTATGTCTGGCTCTTTCGACCTAACGGCATATCGCGTCATAATTTCATGCAATTCGATTTTTCGCTTTCAGCTCGATCAGCCAGGCCTTGCTCTTCCCAGTATGTATTATTATTTGGAAGATGGTGGCGACAACAAGGTGAGATTGCACATTGGCTCTTCAGTTTTTCCACATCTTTATCGTAGTTTATCTGCAAGTATGATGAGAGAAGTCCTCACATGGATTGTACTCACAGTTGGTTCCCTAAGTCTAATATGCCATGCAAATCAAGCGAAATGCATATCTCTATCTTTTCAAATTCAAGTCCATCTACTGGTTGCTGTCTCCCTCGAAGACATCGACAATGTTCGGACGTTACGATTTCAGGTTTCAGTTTATGTTTGCAACAGTTTTACAGTGTTAGAAAATATAATTTGTAGAATTAATGAGTAAAGACTGTCTCAAGAATACATTCGGTTAATTTCCCTGCAGTCTCTGCAAGCGTATCTGGAGTACATGACGACTATAGCTACGATGTTGGGTGCAGACCCTGATGTTGCAGCTGAAGACTTCAATGATCTGATAGAGTTCGAGATCAAACTTGCTAATGTGAGTTTATTGTCGATAGGATTTGCAGCACTACATCACCAGCTAGCTGCTCAGACTTTTTCTTCTTTGCCTTTCCTTATGATTTGTCTCTGTCCGTCGGTCAGTGAGTCAGTGAGTTAGGCAGTCTGTCTGTCTGTCTGTTTGTATGTATGTATGTATGTCTGTGTAAGTGTTTGTTTTGGTGCCCACTGTCACATTTCTTCTTCTGTTTTATCTGTTAGCCACAAACCTACTCTTTTATGAAAAAGCAAGTTTGTTCTTCAACTTCTTTCTATATGTTGCAGTTTCCTTCAGTCGGCCTTTATTAGTATGTATGTATGTATGTATGTATGTATGTATGTATGTATGTATGTATGTATGTATGTATGTATGTTTGTATGTATGTATGTATGTATGTATGTATGTATGTATGTATGTATACATGCAAGCATGCATTCATGCATGCATGCTTGCATGCATGCATGCATGTTTGTATATATGTATGTATGTATGTATGTATTAATGTATGTATGTATGTATGTATATATGTATGTATGTATGTACTCAGGTATGTTAATGCATGGGCATAGGCTTACATACATGTAAAATCAGTTTGAACATACTTTTTAATCAGACCTGGTCAGAAAATTGTGAAAATTGCCAAAAATATGTTTCGCATTTGATTAAGTTGAAATTTATCATAATATATTACCTATGTCAGGTCACGTGACCATAATCTGTTATTTTCCCGCCAAAATTGTATATTGCAAATAACTGAATATTCCAACCGCTAAACGTCAAAATATTATGACCAATTAATGTAAAATGGGATGGGAACTTGTGTTAGAACTAGTGGCAGATGCAAAATTATTGAATTTTGAATATTATTTCTTCACAAAAAACAACAAATACAATATTTTTGACATTTTACATGAATATTTTGAATATCAGAAAGAAGTATAGATAGAGTTTCATGAGTGCCATGTATTTTTGAAAGAATATGATAGATGTTGTTTCCAAAAGTGCGAAGAAAATCAAGAAAATTTAACGGTTTACGGTTGGAATATTAAAATTAATAAAGACGTAAATTTTGGCGGGAAAATATCAGATTTGGTCACGTGACTCAACTCGTCAAGATTTAGGCAGACATTTGTTTAAAGAATTTAATAATTCCAATAATTAGGCCAAATATCAATCAAATCTGGTGGTTTTTAAAGATAATTGATCGTTTTCTTACTTTCTGGCTTGATGGGTACATGCATTAACTTACTTGAGTATGTATGTATGTATGTATGTATGTATTTATGTATGTATGCATGTATGTATGTATGTATGTATGTATGTATGTATGTATGTATGTATGTATGTATGTATGTATGTATGTATGTATGTGGGTGGTGGGTGGGCGGGTAGGTATGCAGGTAGATATGTAGGTAGACATATATGCATGCATGCATGCAGGGAGGGAAAGATGAAGGGATGGATGGATTGATTTACGGATGCATGGATTTATGGACGGATCGATTGATGTTGATTGGTTTGTAGTTTTCCTCACCTTCTAAAACACACCCTGACTTAATTTTGTTGCCAGTTGACAAAAGCAGCAGATCAACGTCGAGACAACAGTAGTGCACTGAACAACAAGATGACTATCGCTGAACTCCAGTACAATGTGACAGGGGTAATGTATCCAATAGTAATTAGAGAAAGTCCCTTCAAAGAAAATATACGTACCCTCTATATGTTGCCAAAATAAGAAAGTGAATTTACTCTTTAAGGAAATACGTCCATGTCAGTTTTAAAGGCTTCCCTTGTAAATGAAACTTTCCTTGACTTGAAATTAAGTTATTATTAAAGTTTATCTACATTATATAATTCAAAGTCATTTACTTCTGCTGAAAGTATCTCATGTTACACTAGGTTCCTGTTACTTATGCTAATAGTAGAAACGCACAAAGGTGCACAAATATGCAGCGGCATCAAAATGTTTGAGACTCCTCTTTAGAAAGACAAATGTCTGATATTGTCTTTTTTCAGTTTAATTGGCTCGATTTCTTCAGACAGTTAGGAGCAAGCTGGTCCAAAGATCTCCTGGACAGTGAAGAGATAGTTGTTCATGAACCACGATGCGTCAGGGAAATTACTGAAGTTGTTCAAAACACTTCACAGAGGTATCGTTTACAGGTCATAAATCAGTGCTCTTGATATTTACACTCCAAACTATTTATTCAGTGATGGTCGAGATGACTTGGTGCGTAGTTTAATGGCAGTTGGCAATTTTCTGCAATTTTTTCATGAATTTTTTTGATAAGAGACTCTATGTTATTTGACATTTTAAAAGATACTGAATATATTAGTGACGTCGACCATGCATATCTTCCATTCCAGTTTTAGGGAGCGTTCAGTCATTATTGCCGGAGGTTTGCCGGCAAGTTTTTTCCTTCGCATCAGTCAAAATAAGTGAACCGCCCTACCCATTGCACTAAAAGTTACCTGTAGACTACTAGTACCATGAAAAGTGAAATTATACTTTAAGGTGAAATTCAGATATCATACTAATTGTCCATATCTGAACTTTATTACAAATACACTTTTTGAATCAAGTACATTTGTATCACTTATCAAATACATATAAAAGCACAAATTAATTTAGTTTAGCATTGTAAAGAAATGATTCATGGTTTTCTCATAGACTCAAATGTATAATGAATTAACATTTCGGTGAAATTCAAAAATCCCATTTTTTGCATACATATCAACCTTTAACTATCCTAGTCTAACTAAGTACTCTAAATGAATTATTAAACGTCTATAAATACACAGATTTAGATAGTTTTGCATTGGAAAAAATATTTATAGCTTCCTCATAGACTACCACGTATAGTGAATCAGCATTTCGATGAAATTCTAAAATCCAATTTCTTGCACACATATCCATTTGAAATCACCCTATCCTAATCAAGCACAATGATATTAATAATTGAGAGTACATTTACCTATTTTTGTTTTGGAAAGAAATTATTCATAATTTCCCATATAGAGTGAATCTACATTTCGGTGATATTCCAAAATCCAATTTCTGGAGAACAAATCCATTTGCTACCACCCTATCCTAATCATGTACATACATATTAATAATCTTGAGTACATAAATACACGGGTTTACGTATTTTTGTATTGGAAAAAATTATTCATAGTTTCCTCATAGACTCCAATGTATTGTGGACGAACTTTTCAGTGACATTCCAAAATCAGATTTTTGTACACATAATATGCACCTTTAACCATCATATTATAATCAAGTACAATTATGTTAATTATTGAACGTCTGTATATGCACAAGTATAGCAAGTTTTTAATGGAAAAACAGTATTCACAATTTCATCATAGACTCCCATATATAGTAGAGGAACATTGTCGGTGAAATTCTAAAGTCAATTTTTTGTCCACATACCACTTGTAACAACCCTATTCCAATTAAGTACATTTATAATATTGACGGCCCTGATACAGCTTTTGCGGCCCGAGGTCGTACGGCGGAAGAGCCCGAGCGTGCGAGGGCCCTTCCGCCGTACAACCAAGGGTAGCAAAAGTCATATAAGGGCCGTAAAGGTTTTATCATATACCTTATGGAATATGATAAATATGTAGTTTACATAATATTCAACATTGTTTAGGAGATACAAATCTGTGCGATATCAAAAATCCATCGCCATTCGTGTCAGTTTGTCATAAATACGATGCCCGCTTCCCGTTGCGGATTGACATACCTAATGACGTCATTTGTTTACCTGAATTCTAGAACGCGCAAAGTAACATCGGTAGTAGTACGTGACCAACAGACATGAGAGAGATCCAGGCTGAAATGGAGGTGTAAGAAGGACAAAGTGTGATGTCAATTTCTATTTTATACTGAACAGGTACGCACTTACTTAGTATACACAGGCTTTCACTAAAATTTAGAAATAAAAGCCCATGTCACCTGCGGGGCTCCAATGTCGCCATACGTATCTACGATCTGAGCGAGCAGACGTTTTCTAATCTTGCGCTGGCTTTGTGTACGAATGGAACGTTTGCGGATAGCAAGGCGCGTAGTAACCAGAATCGAGACGGTTCAGAAATACACGCGATTGCCCATTTTCGGGCACCGGGCTGGGGCGTGATACATAAAAAAATGCACGGATCTGAGGGCGCTTTCTCCCATAGCTTTACACAGGCACGTAGGTATATGATGATGCCAATTATTAAATATCTTTAAATGAATAGATATAGTTTTGTATTAAAAAAGTTTTTTCATACACTACCATGTATAGGGAATCAACATTGTCAATAGCTGATTATCAATTAAATCCAAATATTAAAATTTTGTACACACATGCTTGTGCAAAAATATTGCGATCCACCTGTAATTTCTGTCAAATCCCTTTGAGGGGTAATTTCAAAATTATAGCAAATCAGAAGGAGACATTTGAACATTGACACCTTGTGAGTTTGTTTGGGTCATTTGAAACAATCTGAGATTTTTTTTTTTATTCTATCGTGCCCCCCCCCCAAGGTGTTTGTGTGTGCAGCTTTACTCAAGCAATGGGGGGTCATGAAATGTTTGTCGTCTTAAAGGGGGTCATCAATTTTTTTTTTGGTGCAATGGGTATAGGGGGGTCACTTATTTTGACCGATGCACTGGAAGAATTTGCCGGCCCACCCCGGCCATAATAACTGAACGCTCCTTTATCAAAGTCAGATACCAATAAACAAACACAAACAATGATTTGATCAAGGGCCATAGAGCAGTTGCATTAAAGGGACAGACCGTTTATTTTTGTGCGCATGGTGTTTTTCATCGTGTCTCAAACCGGGATGGACATATGCACGGTGACCCACTCATTCAGTATTCTTTCAATATGTCAAACAATATTTAGTGTCTCGTATCAAACGAAATTCGTGAAAGAATTGGAGAAAATCTGACCTGTTCCCTTTAATTCTACTGTTCACCTCTGAAAAAAGCCAAACGAACACAAAATGAAAGGTGATGCATATAATGATATGGCTCAAAACCGTAAACACAGTGTGGCAGTTTCGGGATTCCCTATTACCGATGCGGTTTGCTTCAGTTACACTTTGACGGTCAGATTTGCATACAGACTTTGACGACCAATCTTATTCTCTGATATAGCGTTCTTTGGTGCTAAAGAGCATTTTTTCGTAATGGCCATTTCAAATGCCTACAAGCTGCAACAGTCGCGGAGCCGACGAAAGTGTAGGGCCGAAAGGTGGAATTGTTATTGTCTCGTTTGTGCCTCCATGGGACTTGCCCAAAGCCTGTGGGCAGAGAAACATCAAACGAGAGCCAAATTAAGGGATCAAATTCAGCAGACTGCCACTTAAGTAGGACGAACACCAGTAACTGAATGCTGCGTACGTTCGAGAAAGACCAAAAGTCAAAGCTACTACTGAGACTAGATGTCAGTCAGTCTCACCTCCATTGTCTGGTAATCTTGGTTGACTGTAAGTCACTACGTGCATACCAAAGCGTGAATGATTCCGGAAGAGTCGTGCTCATATTAAACTATATTCGCGGACATCGACCGTTGAAATTCTATCATATGCGCCTTAAAGATGGAAAAACACTATCTGGTTGCAAAGCTCCTAATCGACTGGCCCGGATGTCTGGTCAGTAATTATAGCGGCATGCCCCATGAATACTCCGTACGATACTCTTTTGATCCAGATACACTACTCCTGTACTAAGATTTTTGTATTTGCTCTAAAGCACGTCTAAATGAAACAAAGGTGAGATAAAGAACTTCGCCTAAGAAATGCGTTTCACTCCAGCCTTTATCTTTCAACCAGTTCATCGTCCAAACCAAAATGTTTTGCAGTGCCAGTAGGGTGCATTGAAGGAAGGTACAGTTTTATGTTTTAACCGTACGAACACAAAATTGTACAGATAATGATGACCGATTTCCCGATTTCCAGTAGTTTGTGGTTGTTTATCGGTGTTTGACTTTGATTAAGCACTGTGAGTCAGCCATGCGAGTGACTGGAAGACGAGGGCGACTGCTGCCGTCTCAAGACACTGTCGTTGCGATGTACTCACTTTTGGTTCATAAATGCAACTCAACTGATACAAATAATTACACGATCTTATGTGAAGAGAGGTAACTAACAATTCTGAGCAATATTGATCGACAATACCCTATGCGGTGTCACGATGGTGTCACCGACGCTACACCGTTCAGTCACACTTCTGTGTACAGTGTTTCGAAGTTTAACAAGTGATCATGCCGTGTTTGAAAAACACCAAGAGAATGGCAAGAAAATGTCCTAAATATCTTAAAAGTCGACGAAGATTTAGGTAAATCAAAATTAGCTCACGATAAACTGCAAAAATGTATTACGCTGCACTCACACACATCATTGGAGATTCCCTAAAAAGTTCTTAGATTGTTTCAAATGCCCCTAACAAACTCACAATGCGTCCAAATCCCCCTTCTTATTGCAATAATGTTGAAGTACCCTCTTAAAGGAAGGAAATTGAAAATGTGGCCGATATAGCGCTTCGTCCAAACATATCAAATCATTATAAATGGGAGTCTATTGAACAAACTTTTAACATTTTTCCCAGAAAAAAGAAGAAGCTATTTATCTACATTTATTTATGTCTGAAAATTCATGTAAATTTACGTTGCTTGAAGTGGCAGGTAAGAATTGCGTGCGTGAACAAATACATGATTTTCATAAATCATCTATAATGTTCATTCACGATACATGCTAGTCTTTAAGAAAACTATGAACATTTTTTCCAATATCAAACTAGCAATATGTGTATATTTATAGACGTCTGATAACTGATAGAAATGTACTTTGCTTTGGGTGATTACAAGTGCTAATGTGTACAAGAAATTTAATGTTGGAATTTCACTAAAAATGTTGACTCACTGTACAGGATATACGTAGTCTATGGACAAACCGTGAATATCTTTCCGAATATTAAACTTGTAATATTTACACATACATAGACCCTTGATACTTGATATTTTTTTACCTGATTAGATGGTTACACGTGTACTAGAAATGTGATTTCGGAACTTCGCCGTTGACTTACTATGTTATAGGAGTCTATAAATAATTGTCTTAAAATACGGTAATCTAACTTAATATGTACTTTTCCAATTGATACATATGTACTCGATTAAAAACAGACTAACAGATCTATGGTTTTATTTTTGTTCCACAGTCCATGTCACTCGATAGTTCAATCAAACTTACATGGAAATGGACTGTTTTGTTTCACTATTTTACAGTAGTTTAAGGTTAAGTACGACGAATTCGGATGCGCACGCGTTTTAGAACATTTCTGCGCCAATTTAACTCCGGGTTAACTCCGGGTTTAACTGGGTCATGTTGTAGTACACATATTTTACATCACCTTCCATTGTTACTTTGCGCTTTTAGCCAATGTTTTGACGTAATCACTTAGCAATAAACGTCACGTACGACCTTGTAATATTTTGACCTCTAGGAAGCTGATTTTTATTAAATGTGTACGAAAAAAAGTCTAGGTGATACTACATCATGCCGACATATTGCCTATATCAAGTCAGTGTCATGAATAAGCAAGACATTCCTGCAAATCACTAGGGAAATCTACTGCTTGTAATAATGAAATGTTGGAAAGAGGTCACTGTGTTTCTAAGAAGGTTCGCATGCTTGAATATATTAATACTACTGCGTGTGTTTATTTGGCGACTCACGAGCAATAAACATGATTTGAACTAATTTGGGATAATATATTGGATGGAGAAGTAATGTCGGGTTCAGATGCAAATTTACGCTCATCTACTACACGTGTATTAATGAGTAATTTGTAAAATTGCAACATTCACTTATAGGCACCTAGCGCTTTTGAGACATTTGAAAAATATGAAGATCTAATTGTCCAAAATTAGTTCCAATTGTGTTAATAGAAGGAATTATATCACAATGACTAAAGTGATCATTTTTATGCAGCTATGCAGCTGCGTGTGTCTAAGACAATCATTTGTAGTACACAAAATTGAAGTTTTCGTCATATTAATTTTTTTTATAAAAGGCGATTGTGTACTTTGCCGTTCACAGGACTATAGCTAATTACATCGTTTGGATCACCACAATTGGCAAGATTGGTAAGTTGAGTTCTAACTTCAGAGACATTGAACAGAAATACGGCGAAGTCGTCTACGGAACGGCTTCTGCGAGCGCCAGATGGAAGACATGTGTCGATGACGTGGAGCGCGTCATGGCTTTTGCTGTTGGACGTATGTTTGTCGACGTTTACTATGACGAGGAAAGCAAAATACGTGTAAGTTGTCTCCTTTGTCCATTGACATGTTTGAGTCAGTCACAATGTCTGATTATTTTATGAACGACCTGAAAAAGTACGTTATGGCAGAGCGTTTAACTCAAGATCAGAGTCTGTGCATTCCTGCATATCGGTTTGTGGATGAAAGTTCGTTATGATGAGGTTTGTTATGGCATTTCATGTACCTAGAGACCGATGAACTCACTAAGTGGTGAAATTTGCGAAATCTGTTCAGATAATCTTAGCAGCATTGCGTTGACTCAAAGAGCTAGTACTTTACTAGTAATGTTGATCTTATATTAAAAACAGAGTAAGATTATCTGCGGTGTTGCACTGCTATTGTTCTACATTACAAGATGCTCACCTAATTCCAGCCATCTTGTTCCACTACCCAACAATGGTTCAAGATGTTACCTTGTGTAATGGTCAGTTTGCTACTCGTCTTTAGGACCTGATATTTTACTGACTTGGATGATAATGTTTATTTGACCTGCTTTGATATCATACGCTGATTATACTGATTAAGGGTTAAGAATAAATTGCGTGACGTCATGCAAAGCAATCATGGTATTTGGGCATGCATATTAGAGGTGTGAAAAATAGTTGGCAAGACCCATTATTTACAAGTACCCGCTGCAAATTTTACATATGGACTGTGGTTGGACTGACCAACTTGATATTCACCACTATAAAAATGGATATTAGTTTGAGCACTTGAAAAGTGTTATCGGAGATAATCGTCATAATTTGATGGCACGATGTGTTAATGTCCTTTCTGTTGCATACGTCTTGTGTGCGTCTTGTAATTTCCTCCATATTCAATTACATGTCTGAGGAGTACAGTTGCAATTAGTTTTAGGCATAAATCGTCTTTGTTATCACAGCACGACTGTGCTTTTCTACTTCCTGTGATACTTACCTTTCCACATTTTGATAAGTCGTACTAAATACATGAAATGGCAATATTTAAAAAGGAAATTGGTGCCAGATCGACAGAATTGTGAATAATTTTACACTTAGCATTTTAACTTCTCTTTACTTTTAATAAATAATTCTATTGAACATCCTCAACTCCTATTTTTTCACAATGTCCTCTGAGTCAACACCAATCAATTGAATGCTATCGACGGAAATAAATTTGCGAAAGACAGAAAAGATTCGGAATGTTAGATTTTTTATCTTCAAAATAGTTAATATTCAGGAACCGGTGTTACAATTATGTCAGCAACTAATGACAAATATTTTAATTTTATTCTGAAAGACGAATAAAATGATCGACTTCATCCAAGAAGCATTTCTTGAACTTGTCGACGAATCAGAATGGATGGACGCACCAACCAAAGCAGTCACCAAGGAGAAGGTAAGGGTAAACGGACAAGATACAGTGATAGAAAAACAGAAGGTATGAAGCAGGGATAGGTTGATATTGACTGTTGATTGTAATGTGTAGAGTCTGGTGACCCTAACTCAAATGGCATATCTGGTCATACGTACACGAAAAGTGCGCTAAATGAGAAGTTTTATTGTTGAGTATTATATTATGACAGAATCAGTGATGATTGTGACAATGGTTATAACTGCGCAGTACACATTTTAGTGAAATAGAAATTGTCGTGATTTGTATGTATCCAATCTCCGTTTGACCTCCAGGCCGAAGCTATGAATCGTCAAATTGGTTATCCAGACTGGATTAAGGACGATGAGAAATTGACGGAGTACTATAAAAATGTGAGTAAAAATTTATTTACAAAGCTACGTCTTGGTTACTTTGCAAAATGGACGGTCATTGCAATATTGCAATGCTGTAACAGTTGTAGAAATCCTTCGATTTTCAGCTGTACCTGCAAACGATAGCCACATCCATACACATAATCTAAAGTATACATATGCAAAGATATATAGAGACATACATACATACATACATACATACATACATACATACATACATACATACATACATACATACATACATACATACATTCATAGATACATAGCTACACATGAAATGATACATACATACATGCGTGCATATATATATATATATATATATATATATATATATATATATATATATATATATATATAGGGGCCCTATATATATAAATATATATATATATATATATATATATATATTATATATATATATATATATAATATATATATATATATATATATATATATATTATATATATATATACCTGAAGATAGCGTCAATTTTTTGAACAAATTTTATGTAACTATTTGTTGTTTTATACAGTACGACTTCGACTCTGAAAGGTATTTTGAAAATTATCTGCAGTATGTCAAGGAGAATACTCAAAGAATGTTTGATAATCTCAGAAAAACTTTTGATAGGCTCAGGTAAGTACCAATATTTGATCCCGTCTGTCGGTTTGTTTGTCTTTCCGTCGGTCTATCTATTTGTCTGCCTGTTTCACAAGTCTGTCTGCCTGTCTGCCTGCCTGTCTGTCTGTCTGTCTGCCTGTATATATGCATGCATGCATACATATATGTACGTATGTATGTATGTATGTATGTATGTATGTATGTATGTATGTATGTATGTATGTATGTATGTATGTATATGTATCTATGTATGTATCTAAATCTAATCAGCTCTTTAAAATGAAGATAGTATTGGTTCATACACTAATAAATTGACACTTTCTCACAGTTACAGTATGTCAGATATTCTTTACCAAAGTTTGGGCTTTAAAAGACCGGGGTGTCCTAACGATGTAGACCAAGAAGTTCAAAATAACAATGGGATGACTCCTGGCGACTGCGACGAAATTTGACATCCAATGCAATGAGCGGTGTCAGCGTCTAGCTCTCGCTGCATCGGGCAACACACTCTGCACAACTGTTCATCACAGTTGCAGTCATCGCACGTCTTGATTGTTTCAAAACTACTTGTTTTCTGGTACAACTAACGTCCATCAAAAATGGATCTTGTAGCTTCACTGTTCCACTTCTGAATGTCGTGACGGTCAATACGCTTATGCGGTACAGAAATGAGACAAATCTATTTTTAGAATGCCAAAAAAGCAAGGACTTGACTATTGTTAATAAGTAAATTTACGAAAAAATTGTTACTTTTTCTTTTCATTCGAACTCTCGACTCATTTTCTGTGTCTGTAGCAGGTATATTTTGATAAGTATAGTGTTCGTCTTGCATGAGAATAAAATGCAATGTTGATGAACGAAATGCGTATTTTATCGTAGGATACGTAATCCAAACTTATAAAAATGCTCTGTCTCGGGCGCAGAATTTCCGACGTTCAATCTCTCAGACGCCCATTTTCTGCATTTGGGGCTGTAAAGAGGTGAAAATATCCAAGTAAGTCAACAAAGACACACAAGTTGATATAATATAATAGCAATCGGCTCGTGCTATATGTCGCGCATTGTACAAAATATCGTGTATACCCTCCTGTAGCGGGGGTTATTGCTTAAATAAGGGACCGAGCGCAATTGACGGCAGGGGGGCCACGAAAAAAAATGAGTGTTCTTGGGGTGGGCCATGAAAATTCCAGGGAAGGTAAGGGGTGGGCCACCAAAATTTTTTACACCTTGACAGACAGAGAATATTTTTCAGCATTTTTGTTCCTTGTTGAAGCTGGCGTTCCTTGTTAAACTTCTTGTAGCATGATGAAATACCAAGTCTTAAACCTCATAATAAAGTTGTTATGTGTAAAATGAGCAATATTATTATTGAAAATTGACTTGAGCTTGTAAGAATAACTTGGAGATGTGCAGTGAACACTGTCATTATTAAAAATAATTCATGTCTAAATCAATGCTTCAATCGTAACAACTATAAAAGCACTGAATGAATTTGTAGATTGTTTATAAGGTATTTGGTAATTTCATCATTCTTTGAGATTAAAATAGCACAACACAATACTGAAAAGTAGCTGTAGATGTTACAAGTAGTAATTTAAAAGCTTGAACATATGTTATTTTGTTGGTTTATTATTTATATATTTATTTGTTTATTATTTATTTCAAGAATGCGAGAATGTTGTTTTCACTAAATCATATATTAAAAGTTATAAGGCTTATATAATACTTTGTACCTATGTAATCCTTCTTTTTTGGGGAGGGGGCCACAAAAATGTTGTTGCCGGTGATTGGGGGCCACTAAAATTTTTGCTGGTGTAAGGGGGGGCTGTAAAAAATATATGCACCACATAATTTCTCTTCCACCCCCCCAAACCGTTAATTGTGCTCGTTCCCTAAAAATCAGGGGTCATCATGCAAATTTTGGTACTAGAAATACACATTACCCAAGACTTATCAATACTCTATTTCAAATGGCTGCCATTCCTACGTTAACTTTATGACGACAAATGCATTTTTCGATTTTCGTAATACATAGCCGGTAAAATTTTATCTCAAAACAAGAGCTTTCAAATGTGCCTCTAAAAGTGGTAGAAGAATTATAAAATTAGGAGAGTCCGAATATGTTACCGAGGCTCTTTCTACCTTAAGGCCAGAAAGAATGTTTAAATTGTTCCTATGAATCGCCGCTTCCACTTTAGGCAAT
>LD344711.1:27487-41800 GCA_001465055.1 Ptychodera flava | reverse complement strand
CACTCTGCTCTTGTAAGATATACGAATGGTAAAGTATATTTTCTGGTTTAAAATAGCGTGTAGACGAACTTTCATAATTCGCCATAAAATTGTCATTTCAAATGTCCAAGACAACAACAGCAATGGATGCATTGAATTATCCCATTGGGATAGATTGTTTGGTTCGATCCTTGGTTCACTCGTTTTGCTTTTTTTTTCAAAAGGTGGGTAGACGGCCTTGCCGTTGTCACGGTCAACGCTTTCTACGAACCCCACGGCAACAGTATCAGTAAGTCCATGTCCTTACTTGAATTCAAAAGTATTGAAAACTGATAAGTCCGAGTCTCGTCATGTTTTGTATAACTTGCATTTTCGTGTCCGCTACGTTTGCACGCGAGATTAAACGACTGCCTTTCAGATAAGCGACTGCAAGACATTTTCCTTTCATTCGTGAACGGTTCTGTCCGTCTTTTATGTTACAGTTTTTCCTGTCGGTATTCTTCAATCACTATTGTATCATAAAGATTCGCCACAGTAAGTATTACTCTTCTTATACTATCGATCAATGTCGACTAGAGTTGGACAAATCGGATAGTACACACAGGGCCTTCAGATATTATTTGATCGGGCTTCGAATCAGGATCGTTTATGTAGGCATTATGCCCTAGTTCCATTCGAGTGGATTTCGTTCAAGTCAGTGACTTAAAAATAACTGTCTTTGCAACAGTTTTTCGTGTGTCTCTTCTATTTTATACAAACCTATTTGAAATTTTGCAGCCCGGGTAAGGTTTTCCTAGCGATAGGACAAGTTGCCTTTGAGTCTGCGCAGTAGTGAATAAGTTTCTAACGGATTCATGTGATTTCGGGTGAAACTCCAATTTATCATATACCCATGACCGTATCCGTGTCTCCTCTGGCGCGTGGTGATGTGGAACGTAAAACATCAGTCTGATACAGCACGTTATATGTCATCAATTGTTGTCTATTTCCGATTTTGTTGTTATGATTTTCATCTTGCATTTAACGATCAAATCCATCTTTTTCACTTCAGTCAAAATTTACCAATATAAAACGAAACATATTACTAGAACATATGAATTTAACGTACCTTTATTTCAGATCTAAAGAGAGTTACAGGACAGGTTGTTGTAGAAAATTAAAAGTTGATGTTTACAACGTGTTGTATTTCGCGCTACTTCGTCGTTCCTGTTCACGTCAGCCATGTTTCACAGGAGTTATTAAAGTGAATTCAAACTTACAATATTGTCCGTGTAATAATTATCCACCAGAACACCGGGACGGTGACCAGAATAAGTAAATTGGCTCCATTCCTTTTCTGAACTGGGGTAAATTGCGCTGAAATAATCCTGTTTAGACTGTATACACTCGACACGATGCGATCGACGACTTGATCAGCTGTTGTAAACAAACAGGTGTCAATGCGCTCAGACCAGCGGCAGAATATAAAAACATAGTCCCTTCGAAAGACTGACAAAAACTGATAAATTTCTTTATTTTTAATTACCTTTTACATAAATATACGGTCATGGGCATATGATAAATCGGTTATCCCACGATATCAGCACTTGGTTGGGACGTATTGCCACTCGTGAGGGTGCGCGCAGCATCACACTCGTCTTCGACTCGTGTGATGCGGCTCACACCCTCACTCGTGGCAATACGTCCCAACCAAGCGCTGATATCGTGGGATAACCTCATAGTATCGCGTATAACCCACTCATCGCGTTCATCTCAATCACTCAAATCATGGCCTTCACCCCACTCATTCGTACAAGAATCACGGACTTGAACTAAGTCTACATTTTGTGCAAAACTGCACTATTATAATTTTATATTATAGTGGTCAGAGCTCACAAATACTGTTGTCGTGGTATTTTAGACACTGAACGAGGAGGCTAGAACTTCAATTATATTACCATGCCCTGCCCGTCGCATTTTGATTGGGCGAGCTGAACCACGTGACTGACCACAAATACACAGTAATGGTTTGTTTACATGCCCGTGAATATGAACAATAAGAATAACAACTCAAAGTATTGTAACTTTACAGCTCAAACGTAAATCATAATCAATCACAAAATAAAATGGAGCACTTGTAGGTCAAGTTGAGATACTTTTTTCTGAAAACATCTCCGGATCTGCCAATTTTTTACAGCGCGCGTGACAGTGCGTCGCGTATTGCTTAGTTTCTGGGGACAGTTGTCGTTCGCTCCTTAAATTTTCGGAAATTTTGACGGTTTTCTTGGGTTCGCTGATAATATAATGGAAATAACAGACTCCGCTCTGACCATGAACCTTTATTTGTGGGCGCGGGCTCGAGGAAAGCCAAATTAACGGGCTAGGCAAGCCTCGCCCGTTATTTTTTGGCCTTCCTCTCGCCCTTGCCCACAAATAAACGTTAATGGTCAGCGCGTCGCACGTTATTTCTATAATGATAAGTACTTTGATGGTCAAAATATCACTAGTATGTGAGTCCCCTTCTCTCACAAATTTCAAAAAAGTATCTAAGTTTGAAAATTTGTTTTCACGGGTGCCACAGTGGCTACAGATGTGTTTAATGTGTGCTAGCAAATTATTCCAAGTACTGCCTTAGATGGCTTCGAACCTGCCGAATTTGAAAATTCCAACCTGATCAAGAAGAAAAGTCCAGCCTGCCGTACACGAGAGAAATTAGCTGAGCAAAATTTCATTCGAGGCTGTTTGCTTAATTAGTTTACTCTTTTGTCCTCGCGAGCATTTCAGCAAATATCCAACTTTTTTGATATTTTTTGCCTCGCGTGGCAAATTTCTCGTCATGTGCACTGGAGAAAGTAATTTTCCCCACGTCTTTTACTCTGAAACGCACGTATAGAGATTACTTGATAGTGCAAAATTACCGCCCGTAGCCTGGTCCGTAGCAATGAAAACGCAGTCACTCCGAGCTCGCGGTTTGATACACGGCCAATGCCGTCAAAATAAAAGGCGTGGCGTGAACTTGGTAGTTGTAATAGTGAAGAGTGAAGGGAGTGTTCAGAATTTACCTCCTGGGGGCCTGGAGGATTTTCAAGAGGGGGGCAACCATTTTCCTCGAGAAAAATTAGGGGAGGGTGTCAGACAAAAATGACACAATCTTTCAGGGGGCTAAGGAAAAAAACATCAATTAAATATTTGCCAAGAAGTCCTGATCTATAAAATTACGCATGGCATCCGGTGAAAAATTTACAAAAGTGCTAGCTCCTCCGTGAAAGAAGGTTGATTTACCAATAATTCCGTATGTGCATCCTGAAGATCGTATGCATCAATACTAAGGTGTCAAATTGTTGCAATGTTGACCATAGCATCCTGTGTACGCATATTTTAAATTTGCTGTACTTCAAAAAGTGATCCCAGTTATAAGGTATGAATCAAGGAGAATTCTGGGTAGGCTCACACATTGTGTAATGATACTAATACGTTGGAATCCCTTTCGTTCTGATTTCTATGATCGATGATTTCTCAGGGATTGACTGGTAGAAAAGACCAAAAAACAAATTACAATGTAAAGTGTTTTGTTTCCTGTAATCTGAAAACATGCGCATCATGACTATTATAAAGTTTTGAAACGTGAAATAAGAACGCTCTGTCAACTTTGAAACAAATTGTACTTCTGACAAAATGTGAACTTTGACGTATCCAGGACAATCTGCATTTATGAACATTGAATTGTGTGTGGAACAAGCAGAAATATAAAATATCAATTACGTGAATTCATGTTATGGATAAGGTGTTCTTTTCAACAAAGGTTCTGAAATATTTCTCAGAACAGTTGCTTTTAGCTGCAGCCACTGTGTTTTATGGCTACCAACTTTGGAAAAAAGATAAAAGAAACGATAGTTGGGTTCCCCAATTTTAACCGTCAGTCTGCATGTTCAGCATCATTAGATGAAAATGTATGCTGGAATCGTACATGTATCATCTTACTTCAATAAAGAGATAGATATCACTTTGCCAATCATGTGTTCCTACAATTTCTAACTGAACTATGTGCGCTTAGCTTGTCTTTGTATGTATCATGTGTATCAGTGAGAAAACTTACGTTGTAGTCACGTTTATTTACACAAATTGCACTGTTAAAAGTACAGAGAGGATTTGCAGGGTACCCCAAAATGCATGACTGGTTTTGCCTTGCAATGAGATAAATAATTCTAGATTTGACGCGCAACTAGCGATTTTTCTTGGCATAAGGTAGCAGACTACCAGGGGCTATGCAAAATTAGTCATTGCACAGGATTGCATACAATGTAGAAATGTCAGAAAAAATCTAAGAATATTGTCGATTTCATGAAACTTTCACAAATGATCCACTGAAAGATGCTTTATTGAAAACTATAAAACGAATACCACGTCACTGTGCTTGATAATTTTATGTTTCCCTTTAAAAAATCACTGATGCTGCAAAAAACTGTGCTGACTCAGCATTATTTCACAATTTTTATTTCATTAAATGAGGTGGTATCTTTGTTATTGTATGAGTAACTTCATACATGATATGTATCATAAATATTACTTGTAGAGGATATTTAAGAATCAAGAACGTAATGAAATAATATGTTTATCCACCATGGCTATTGTTTTCTTTGAACAGGTAAAGTTTGCAGTAAATTCCTGTGTGGAGCTCAAAATCATGGTGTAATCGATGATTGGATGTTAATTATCTCAAAATGTAGATTGGGAACACCCATTTTACAAGCTAAAACATGTGTGATTTCTAGAAAATAACTGTATTCTTGGTATTGGGTAGTCCCACACCTTAAAATTACGTACCTGCCACAGTCAAACATCTGCCATTGCAAGTTCTTCAATTCATTTTCACCTACGGGAGATTAATTATGAAAAAAGTGACACAACTTGTCTAAATAGTGAACACACCCTACTCTGTGTATTATTAGTATATTAATTCTTCCTCTGAGTATTTGCTACTGGTATATTATATTAAAAACATTTTGGCAAACTTTACAACAAAAGTGTTTGTTATAGACCACTGACTAACAACATCTTTTACAAAGTTATCGTCGAAATAATCAAGAAATGGCCGATTAAATGGATAATTTCTGGTGGACATTATGAAAAAATATACATGTTTAAGAATTAATGTTTCTTCAGAAATTTACAACCTGATTTCTTCATAAATAGCCTTCCCAAAAGTGTGCCACTTGCAGTCCCTGCAAAACATGCTTTTTATGCCCACGTAATTGTAAGTCTGAAAAGTTTTGTTATATCATTGATTAAATGACCACTGTATTGTTCCTGCAAAGTATGATAAACTTGTCAGATTGTATATGGGTTACTGCGTAAGCATACATGTATAAATTGAAAAGGGGGAGGGGCTATGAAAAACCTCAGGAAGTATGAGGGGGCATAGATTTTCTTCATAATTTAACAGGGGAGGACCATGCAAAACAATCACCAGTAAAAGAGAAAATTCTACGCCCCCCCCCCTAAAGTAAATTCTGAACACTTCCGAATGCTGTGAGTTTATGCTACGTTTTGACGTTCTCATACGTACAGTCTACGTATCAGAATGTAGGAAAGTGGTATAGGCCTAAACTCTACACTGTAAATTATCCAGTCCACATCACGCCTGTGGTCAAAATATATTACCATAAAGATAGCTTTGCCTATCTTTCTGATGCGAAAAGCAACCTTCGCCGTGTAGTGTACCACAAGCGACTGCGTGGTCAAAGCTACGGACCAGGCTATTAGGGGTCATTTTGCACTGTCGTATGATCTCCACACGCGGGTGTTAGTGAAAAAGATGTGAGGAAAATCACTTTCCCTGGCGCATACGGTGAGGAATTTGCCTCCTGAGGCAAAAAATATCAAACACGTTGGATATTTTGCTAAACTGCTCGCGAGGACAAAATCTCATGAAAAATCGAGATCTCACACGATAGTAAAGTAGCTGAGCAAACAGCCTCGAATGAAATTTTGCTCAGCTAATTTCTCCCGTGTGCGGCAGGCTTTATACGTCACAGATCCTGCAAAGTTTATAAAGAGTACTTTTCAGGTATTTGAATTTCGGTGGCATCGGTCAAGTGATTGGTCACGAGATCGCTCACGGTTTCGACGACAAATGGCGACAGTATGATAAAGACGGTATCCTCCGACAGTGGTGGACTAACGAATCTATAGAAGCCTACACCGAAAGAGCGCAGTGCATTGTGGACCAATACAACGAGTACTACATGGAGGAATGTAACATGACAGTAAGTTTAACTAATCGTCAATGACAAGCGTTCATATCATTTCGTCATGAAAATGTGACACAAATACTTTAGTGACACAACAAAGCGAAAGCTCTATATCTTTGAATTATTTGCCGCCCTCCTAGGTGCCGCTCTCAGCCTATTGGCAATCTGCAAGATAATGGATCTGCGCTCAGTAACTCTCTGGAAGGGTTTCCAAAAATTCTCCGATTTTTACAATACTTAATTTCAGTTCCTCAAAGAATTCAAGTACCCCTTTGCAATTAAAAATAATTTTGATGTTCCCTTTCCCGAGTATAAATTATATTTTTCGAAAGAAGCGGTTTGGACTATATATTGAAATTTTATCACAAGACAAAACACAGTAGTCGCACTTTCTTGGAAGGCAAGCATCACTGATGAAAAATGGGAACGAGGTGACTTCCCCTCAACCCTAATTGCAGGGTTCTGAAAGACTTTGTGTGGGCAGAAGAGGGAGATTTAAAGAAGGCAGCCAGCATGTTTATCGGAGAGAGGGACATCCCCTTCCTAAATAAGAACATTTCAGAAAACTTGGTACGTTTTAGAAGTTTTATACAGCGTTATACCTTAAATATTTTGTAAGACACCTTTTGCATTTGATAACACATATGGCCATTGTATGCAGGCCATGACTTAGTCTGGCAGAGACCCTGCGATTCGCGTTCTTCCTTGTTGGAAAACGCGCGCGCCCTTGTAACCTCCACAAATGTAATAATCTCAACAAATGTAATATCAACCACAATTGTAATAAAATGCACCCATAAATGTAATATCGCCCATAAATGTAACAAAAATCAACCATAAATGTAATAAAAACACCAACCACAAATGTAATAAATGGTAACCATAAATGTAATACTTATCAACCATAAATGTAATAAATTTATTTTGTCGTTGCAATTGAGGAATTAGCCCTTAAATATTGATCTATGTAATAAGGAAAGCAACTCCACACATTATTTATATCTTGATTGTTTGCATTTTAGTGTGTTTTTACGTATATTTGAAAGTGTATTTTACATTTCACTGTTTTGTGTATAGAACTGATTGGCCACGGCGAGACACAGTTGTAATATGAATGACAGTGCAGTCTCTACTCCAGAGTGGGGAAGATTGTATAACACTACGATCCTTTAACGCCGTTTTTTCGAAAATTTCCGTACTTTCTAAATCAATTGCCTCAAATTCGTCTTCAGTGGATAAATTGTGTGGAATAATCGATAGATTGTCTGTATTCCTATGTTGTCCCACTTGAAGTTTGTTCCTTCACTAGGGATTCCAGGATGTCTAATTTTGTTCTACTGTGTTCAAGGCAGTGTTCGTATTGTTTTTTACTAGATTAAAAATATATATTCTCGTCACCATGTTTTGTGTCGTAAGTTTCTGTTATAAGGTTTTATATTTCTCTGTTGTTTGCTCTGAGTCATCTGTCATAAACTTTGTGTGGTATCACTGGTTCACGGTTTATTTTTACGATTCCTTATTATGTTATTATCAGTGTCTAGAACTGCTGTTCCACTTCCATTATCTAACGGTTTGATCAGTACCTCGCCGTTTTCTGAGAGCGTTCTCAAAGTATTCTATTCTGTGTTTCGGAAAGGAAATCTAGTTTCAGGAAAGTATGCAATAACATTACACTAGTCTTATTAAAGTTATTATTTACTCAGGGCATTGATAAACAAATGATCACATATGCAAGTTCAAGTTTATTACATTTATGGTTGAGTTTTATTACATTTATGGTTAATTTGTTTATTACATTTGTGGTTGCGGGTTGTTACATTTATGGTTGACTATTTTATTACATTTGTGGTTGATTTTATTACAATTGTGGTCGATATTACATTTGTGGAGATTATTACATTTATGGAGGTTACAGCCCTTCAGAGACGTGACGCGACTTGCAAGCGACCGGTCGGATTTTTGCCTGATCCGGGTACTTTATAGAACTCCACAAATACGTTAATCAAACAAAAAATGACAAGGACCATAGCCAAATAAAATTAAAAATTAAAAATAAAAACATACAGCGTATATAGGTCTACCAGCTACTAGTATATATTCTCTCCGCCCAGTTAGATAGGTGTTTCTTTTGACGTCGCTACCCTTATGAATATTCATATACTTGCAAGAACGGACAGTCGCTGTGTCTGGCAGCACGTGCTCACAGCTGCACAGCGTAGCCTGCGAATGAAGGCCCATCATCATCATCGTGGGCGCGCACAAAACAAGGCACAGCGACTGCGGAGAGTCTAGCCATGACTATGAACCAAATACCTGACTTGCCATATAGACTGTAGGAGTAGAAATATATATAAAATATAGGAGCAATTTTCGGTCTACAATTTCACAAATAATACCCATAGTCGGCTGGAAATATGGTTTGACCATAAAAAATTGCTACAAAAGGTTTCTCAACGGAAAATCTGACTACCGGAAACGCGTCATTTTCAAGATGGCGTCCAGATGGCCGCCATATACTTAAAATGGCCATAACTACTTCAATATTATACCCAGACTTGTGATGTCTGTGTCTACCAACATGTTTTAGTGGTTTAGGAATCCAACTACCATATCTAGATTATAGGCAAGTGGTCATAAGTCCCATAATTTGCATATTTGTACATGTATTAAAAATAATCACTGTCACATTCTTCGTCCGGAACATGATGCTCATGTGGATTTTCACAATTTCAAAGGTTAGGTAGTAAAGGGAAAGCAACTCCACACATCGTTCATATTTGGGTTGTTTGCGTTTTGTGTATGAAATTGTGTATAATATAAGTGTATGTCATGTTGGGCTGTTTTAAGTAAAGTGTTGCTTAACCAGGCGAGACGTACCCGTAATCTACGTGTCTTGATGTTACTTCACACTGGAGCGGAGAGCGGAGAGACTAGTGTGACACTGAGATCCTTGTGCGCTGTGTTTCGAAAACAGAATTTTCTTCATCAGTCACTTAAAATTCATTCTTGATTGGTGAGCCGTGTTGAATGGTTGATTGTTTTTATTTGGTATTATGTTGTTTTACTTACGTTTGTTGTTCAAGTAGGGAAGCTAGAATGTCTACTGGTTGGTCTTGATGTGTTTGTATAGGTTCGTGTGAACCTGAGTTCGAGCTGTTGTCGCTTTTATGAAGTCTGGCACTTATAGGTGTATCGCCTGTATTTCTGTTCATTCTATATGCGATTATTGGTTGATTTTGGAAAGGTTTTTAGTGTTTTGTCTTTTTCAAGTTCACTCCAGTTTTCTGTCAGCGAATGCTTGATTTTTGTCGTTTCGATGTACGGGCTATATGTTATTATGAAGACTACTGTATTGTTGGTGGCGCTCTTTCTTTCTTTTTGTTGTTCCAGCTGTTTTTTCTGCTTTTATTATCTGTTTCGCTGATAATGCGTTCTATTTCATTTTTTTATATTGTCGGTCTTGTAATTTTTCACTAAATTGTGACTTTCTATGTAAAATCGGTTTCGTTGTTGCATGTTCTGATGTATTGTAATGTTTCACCTTTGATCAGACCTTTGAATGTTGCTGCCGGATGGCATGAGTTTCATTGTAAGAACTGGAATGTATCTGTTGGTTTTATGTGTGTCTTGGTGTCGGGAATGTTCCTTTTGCTGTATCGACGACCTTTGTAGATAGTCAGGTGTGATTTCTTCAGAGGAGCTTTCAAACGAAAATTTGAAAGGAGGATGCATTTTGTTGATGTTTGATATGAATTCATTGAGTTCGTGTTGTGTTCCGATGAAAATCAGAAAATCATTGTCCCTGAACCTCAGCCAGGTCGGCATTTGTTGTTTGTGTTTCTGTATTATTCTCATTTCTGTCTCGTGAAATGTAATATCTGCTTTTTTTCGGAGACGAGAGAGATCCCATAAAGCATCCCATATTTGCCAGTAAAATTCATCGTTGAATTCAAATGTGTTGTTTTTTAAGATTATTTTTAAGCAGAGCTATCATGTATTTCGTTGGTGGCTGCTTGATTATGTAATTGTTTGATGAGCTTTCCTGATTTAATGCTCTGCCGACTGATTCAACTGCCTCATTATATGGTGTATTTGTGTAAATTGAAATTACATCTAGTGTTACTAGTGTCGCATTGGCCGGAACTTTGATTGTCTAAATTTTCCGTCTAAAGTCTGTTGTATCTTTGATGTATGTTGGTTGTTTCTTTGACGATTTGTTTGAAAAGTGGTCAATGAATTCTGATATGTGAAATGTTGGACTGGAGCATCCACTTATAATTTGCCGTCCTACGAGCTTAGTTCGTGGTGGCAGCATTTTATGTACTTTCGGTAGAAGGTACCAAAGTGGTGTTCTTATTTCTCTATTGACTAATTCAAATATTCAAATATGGAATAGCTAATGTGTTTTTCATCGTACATTTCTGTTGTGAGATTGTGTATGTCTTCTATTGTAGTGTTTGTGTCATCTGTTACCAATTTTGTGTATATCGTTGATCGCTAAGTTGACGTTGGCATTCTCTTATGTAATCATCAGTGTTTAAAACTGCTATCCCCCGTCCTTTATCAAACGGTTCTATGGTTATCCTCTTGCTCTTCGATAGCGTTTTCAACGCTATTTGTTCTGCATGTGCCATGTTGTTTTTTTGTGTTTCGAATAGGTGTGTTAACAATAGCCAATTTTGTCGCTTCCAAATAATTTTCTAGTTTTTACTTCTCAGTTGTATGTGGGATCCATTTTGAGTTCATTTTGAATGGGTGTTGTACGGTTATCAAAGATCATCAAACAATACATAATCAAGCAGCCACAAACAAAATACATGATAGCTCTACTAAAAATAATCTTAAAAACAAAACATTTGAATCAAACGATGAATTCTGCCGGCAAATATGGGATGCTCTATGGGGTCTCCCTCGTCGCTGGAAAAAGCAGATATCACATTTCACGAGACAGAAATGAGAATAATACAGAAACACAAACAACAAATACCGACCTGGCTGAGGTTCAGGGACAATGTTTTCCTGATTTTCATCGAAACACAACACGAACTCAATGAATTCATATCAAACATCAACAAAATGCATCCTACTTTCAAATTTTCGTTTGAAAGCTCCTCTGAAGAAATCACATATTTAGACCTGGCTATCTACAAAGGTCGTCGATACAACAAAAAGAGAATTCTTGACACCAAGACACACATAAAACCAACAGATACATTCCAGTTCTTACAAAGAAACTCATGCCATCCGGCAGCAACATTCAAAGGTCTGATCAAAGGTGAAACATTACGATACATCAGAACATGCAATAACGAAACCGATTTTACAGAGAAAGTCACACAATTTAGTGTAAAATTACAAGACCGACAACATAAACATACCGCAATTATACGGTGTCGGTCTCATTTGATCAGAATTGGTACATACCAGTATGGGTACCGAAGATCAACAGTAAATGTTGTTTCTATCTGTTCAATGCAGGGAAATTCTACGTTGATGTTATGACAATGATTTCTGCACAGTACAACCAGAAAAACAACAAGAAATATTTAAACCTGAAAAACAAAAATGACAAAAGTAAATAACGTCTGAAACTTTAGGTACTGGAGGTCAACATGCAAAGCAAAAACAGCTAGTCCCTCTTAGTTTGAGCAGGTCTGTTAATATGTAACAGTTCAAAAACAATGACAGGAAGTGACTCAAGGTCAGTGGAGTAGCCTGTTTCAGTCACTGGCATGCCACCACTCCTACACATTTGCATGATTTCCCTTTTTCTTACCTCATTTGCACATTTTTGACGTCCATTCGAACGTCACATCTCAACCCCTGCATCTACCTGTACACAAAATACTGAGACGGTAGCTTTGGCGGTAAGGGAGCTTTTGCGTGTGACGGACATACATCCGCACATACATACCCACATACATACCGGTACATTGAGACACACAGACACCCCCGACTCACCATATAAGCTGTTTTTTTTATATATTATACTTATATTATACACAATTTCATACACAAAATGCAAGCAACCCAAATATGAACGATGTGTGGAGTTGCTTTCCCTTTACTACCTAACCTTTGAAATTGTAAAAATCCACATGAGCAACATGTTCCGGACGAAGAATGTGACAGTGATTATTTTTAATACATGTACAAATATGCAAATTGTGGGACTCATGACCACTTGCCTATAATCTAGATATGGTAGTTGGATTCCTAAACCACTAAAACATGGTGGTAGACACAGACATCACAAGTCTAGGTATAATATTGAAGTAGTTATGCCCATGTAAGTATATGGCGGCCATCAGATTTTGGTAGACTTTTACTATGTTATTGAGCACATTTGACTCTATAAAAAACCGTTGAGAAACCTTTTGTAGCAATTTTTTAGGGGTAAGGCCTTTTTTTTCATAAATGCAGCCGACTACCATAAAAGTCAAACGGTACAGCAATTTGACAGGTAATCATGTGTCTTATTTTAAGCCGCTTGTTCAATAGCAATTATTTTGGTGCGTTTTTCCTAGGGTTGGTCTTTTTTAGATTTGTTCGAATGCTGATGATATTAGCTATTACAAAGCATTTTTTCTCTGACAAAAAGCGTAAAATTTGACTCGTAGTTTCTCAGGAAATAGGGCATCTCATGCAGCTGTTAACGATTCCTAGAGGTTTGTCCGTTTATTCAAAGCATGGCGCTATGCATTTCTGCTGTCGGGTTACGATATTTCTCTGACTCTAGTGTGTCACTGATATGTCTATCGCACAAATCATCGGGAAAAATGTGACAAAATCAAGATTTTTGCAATCAAACCATTCAAGTGTTAGACCTTGGCCGGTTAAACCAGGTGATTTATTCTCCGGGACAGGGAGAGCTTTAATGAAAATGTAAAATGGTTACTCATTCATGTTGATCCATAGAGTTACATTATTGATGCCATTTTCAATGAGACACACGAAGCAAACCTATATCGGTATCACATATACGTGACCTTTCTCTGCGCAGCTGAACGGAGTACAGACTCTGGGAGAAAATATTGCCGACAATGCCGGTTTGAAGGAGGCATACAGGGTAGGTCAGCAAATCTCTAAATGTTTTCATGTTGTAAACCAAAATCAGGAAAGGTTTCTCCCGATCCTTCAGTCTGAGAAAACTCGGATTACCACACACCCGTACAATGCTGCTTAATGTGTTTTATAAAACTCTGAATAGTGTCCGTTAACCCTTTTTGTACTTATAAGATTTTCGTCCAATTCCTATATATAGTATATAAAGAAAAACAATCGCATTACTCGTTTCTGTCAGAAGTATCAAAAAATTAACATTACAATATGATCAGTGTATCAGTGAAAATAACAAGTCATAGTTGTGGACCAGTTAGTTATAAATATTCCCCCATTGCTCTACGTGTTTACCTAGTTTTTTTCTTATATCTGTCTTCTGCACATTCTGGACGTAGTTCGAAATGTTTGCAAAATTAAGCTTCTTTTTAAAACATCTCTAAATATAATTATACCTCTTTGCAACTAGAAGTAGGAAATTAACAATCTTCCGAAACTCTGTGAATTTCCAAACAAAACAGTCTCAGGATTCAGCGAAGTCTGGAAACCCTGCCCTCTTCCATATGTATCACTAAAATTTTTCCAAAATCTGCTGACATGGTTACAGTGAAAAAGCAGCTTAAATGAAGAATTTCCGTAAACAATAACAAAGATCATAACACCTTAAAATATTTTGTTTTATCTCGAGACATTGATTATTTTTTGAACATCGCGCTGGCAGGTGTCCTATGTAAGATATTGTTTAAGTTATTCGGCAACAAAAATTATCATGCAGACCTTATTTTCCTTATTCATAATTCCAGGGTTACCGTAAGATGGTGGAAGAGACAATGGACGGCGAAGAATTACGACTACCTGGAATTGATCTGACTCAAGATCAAATGTTATTTGTAACATTTGGTCAGGTGCGTTTTTATTTTCGATTAACCACTTAATAAGTCTATAGTTTAGCTCATATGTACTATAGGTATATGTACCCCAAAAATATGCTGACACTCAGATCTCAAATGTAGTTGTGAGATTTTTCTAATTAGTTTATATATAT
>LD344711.1:8169-18491 GCA_001465055.1 Ptychodera flava | reverse complement strand
ATCGGTGCGGTAGACTGATATAGCTTTAGGGGAGAATTCTTTCTCTTTGAACAAAAAAGGAAGAAAGTCTGCTAACTGTGAACATGAGACACTGACTGGAGTAATCTGCTGCTTGTCACACCAATCAACGAACTTTTGCCATTTGTCCTCGTATGTTGCTAGTGTACTGGGACGATGAGGTCTGGCAATAATGGCTGCAGTTGATTTAGAAAAGCCCTTCTTAAGCAGGACTTGTTTGACAACTTGAATGCATGAAGGTGGAAGATGCTTGGGTCCGGATGAACCAAAACTCTCCCTTGAGATGGGAGGTCCTACTGAAATGGTTAATCTAGAGGGCTCTCTATCAACAATTCCAACATATGTTTGGCCACAGGGGGCAATCAGAATCATGTTCTTTCTTTTCCCTGGATTTTGCGCAGTACCAGGGTGAGAAGGGGAAGAGGTAGAAAGGCGTACCCTATTAGTCCCTTCCTGGATATGGACAGGGCGTCCACCGCAACTGCCCTGTGGTCCACTATTCGGGACACAAATAGAGGGAGTTTGGGATTCTTGAATGTTGCCAACAGATCTATGGTGGGGGTCACCAAACGACGGATAATTAGATTGACTATGTGTTGTGGTAGAGCCCACTTGATTGGAAGGACCTGCTGGTTGCCTGACAACTTAACACACCCGCAATATGATTTTGCTTACTTGGCGGGTGACGAGCTTTGAGCTTTATGTCCCTTACTTGGCACCACATCATTAGATCCCATAGCAGGGGGTCTGGTTCCCCCCATCCCATTTTGTTTTTGTAGGATACCACTGTTGTGTTGCCCGTGTTGACTAACACATGGTGGGAAGTCATTTGACTCTCGAACCTCTGCAGTGCAAGAAAAAACGCTTGAAGTTCACCCCAGTTGATATGCTGGGTTTGTTCCTGTGTATTCCGGCAGCTTGATAATTGTCAAGATGTGCACCTCAACCGATGGTGGAGGCATCCATGAACAGAAAAAGATCCGGAGGGGCAATCACTAATTGCAATTGCATTCCCGCAAGCAGATCGCTTTCCTCCTGCCACCCACACCAGGTGATATCTGAGGGCTGGTCTCATCGGAATCAGGCATTGTAAAGAGTACAGATGTTGACACCATAGGGCTAGAACATATAGCTGCGCTCGGCGTTGGTGGAGCCTTGCCCATGGGATGATGTCTATCATAGAAGTCATCATTCGTAACAAAACAAGAAGCATTACGTTCTGGCAGTTACCGTAGTGCTTGACCAGATTGCTTTGATCAGAGATAGAAGTCTGTCCACTCTCTCTTGTGTTCATGCAGACTTTCCTTAGGGCTGTCAAAAACTGAATGCAAACAAACAACATATGTTAGCTTGGGGTCATACATGACTTTTCTAGGCTGGAATCAGTAAAATCTTGGTAAGAAGCAACCAGGTTTGACGAGCGTGAGTCATGTCATTAATATCAGATGATTCAGTTTCCGTATTAACCAGTCGTGCCTCTCAATCTTGATGCTGACGCCTGAGCATAAAATGAAAGGATTGTTTGAAATGGGGGAGGCTGATGAAAATATAGCTCATAGTCATTTCTGATCACTGAGAGGAGCCACTGGTTATCGGTAACTGATTCCCACTGATTGGCAAAATGCTGTAATCCCCCAAATGGAATATACGATTGTGTTAGTGGAGGAAAGTTGTGTTGTCTTCTAGGTAGTCAGGAGTGCTGCCCCGAGGCACTGTCCCCTACCTTTGGGTGAAGACAAGGGCGTGTTACCTTTCTGCTGACCAGTATTAAACTTTGATTGGGACTGGCTTCCTTTAACAAGCAACATCCCTTACTACTTTTTGTACCAACTTTATTACCAAATGTGGTCGTAGAAGCCGTGGATTTAGGATGGGAAACTTGTTGTTTGCGCTTACTGAAAAGCAACATGTTCCTTTGTTTGGCTTCACTAGCCTTTTAGCTAAACTGGTGAGAGTGCCACTAAATAGAGCATGAGGTGCAAAGGGGGCCATGAGTGCCTCCTGTTTCAACTCATCTGAGAGTTGAACCGATGGGCATTACACAAATGCACCCCGTTCAGCCAATGCACATACACGGGCACCCCTAACTGCTGTTGCAGCCATGTGGCCAGTAGCAGTGGTAATAGCCCGGATAAGGCGGTGAACTTTATTGCCATCTGATGGGGTGGATAAAAGTTCCATTGTAGATGTCCTTAGAAACCAATCAAGAGACGAGGCAATGCGAGCTATATGCCTAAATGAATCGTGAATCTGGTGAAAGTCTGGTCGATCTAAGTTAACAGATTTGAAATAAGAGGCGTTTTTGTCAACCAACTCTGTGTCCTTATCCAGTGGTGGTACAGGTACAAAAAGCGGTTGAGTATGGGTTTTGTAACACTTGGCTCTGCGTGCTGATATAAGCCAAGGACACTTACCCACTGTCTGTTTCCCAGCATCAGCGCCAGTAATCTCCTAGTCTACCTTATCAAATAGGAAGACTACTGCACGCGACAAAGGTAAGAATTTATGACTGGAGGAAGCATTAGGTGCAGTCCTAGAGCAGCCAGTGTTAAAGTCTCAATTTGAGCAGGAGCACCAGGTGGTGTGAGTTGTGAAGGGTATTGTTGATAAACCAACTCAATGCAGTCTTGAAAACTATAATCCCTAGTCGGCGATTGAGCGCACGACTCAGTAGGACTATCATTGTCCTTGGCCTGACAGGTAAAAGGAGCCTGACAACCAGCCACTGAAGACAACCTTGAGATGACTGAGGGTGGAGTGTTGTGCCGTCAGGGTCACCTGGACAAATGTCCGGGTCATCAGGGGCAATGAGTGAGATGGCGCCAATCTCTACATTATCTTGATCACTGTCACTCCTGCAGGGCTGGCTCGTAGCTGCTATATCTCTTGGAAGTGATATCTATGTAGCGGTAGGTGTTGTTGCTGGAAAACGTTCCCATGCAAAACGACAAGAGCGCTGACAATCAGAAGACACACTGCGTGATCCCCGTGTGTCCTCTGCTGGTGAGGAGAAGGCCAGGGCAGGATTCCCTGAATGTTGACTGCTATGGGACAAAATTAGCTCTCGATGGAGCTATTCAACCAACTGAGTCCCTATGGTAGTGTTGTTAGCAATGAGACTAGCAAGCTCTCTAAGCAGGGTAGAGTTTTGCTGTGCCCACGAGCCAGTATCATGAGGTGGAGCTACGCGGTACAAGAAATGTTCTAATTATCAGATCCATTGGAAACTGTAGCAAAAAAAGGTCAGAAAGATCCGAAACGTTCGGAAAAACCACTTAGCTAATGGTGTGTTTAAGAGACTGATAAAAGTCTAAACTACAAAGGCAGCGAAGAAATCAAAGCGTAGACATAAAGGAAGTATTATGCTATACAAACTAGTCGAGTTCTGACAGATAGATCGACTAAAAGACTGTGAAAACAAAAAATAGATCAAATGATAGAAGAACAATCAAATCACTAAGCTAGTTAATGGGGTCTACGAGCGACCGACCAGCAAAAATGAATCATGAAGTTGTAAAGATGACAAACGAAGTGTGTGTAGCTGGCGGCACAGTGACGGTACGTATACGTGTGACACGTCCGGCACAAAATGGAAAACTGAATATTGACGCATATGAACGTCACCAGCCAGCATGATACTGGCAATGAGGGCGCACTGTTAGAAAAATATTTTGTGTATAAACTGAAACCGGGCGCAATGGAATTTACCAATAGTTGAATTGACGTAAGTATTGCTATGAAGATGCAGTATTGTACTTTCAGAATCACAGTAGCTCCTATATTGAACAACCTCTTTCAATCTTTGTCGTTTTTGTCACCACCTTCAATATATATTCAGGTATATTGTTTGACTTAATTGACCGATGGAAAATGATTAAACTCTACGTACAAATGCGACAAGCAGTGACTAAATTTCGTGTGTGTGTGTGTGTGTATGGAGAGAGAGAGAGAGAGAGAGAGAGAGAGAGAGAGAGAGAGAAGCAGACGGACAGAGAGCTTTGTGCGATGTCCTTCAATTGTCTGAAGAGTAGTTGTATTCAGCACTTTAGTTCAGCATTTCAAAGCTGGACTCCAAAGTTGTCTTTCGATAAATATATGCAAGATTTTGATGAGCACTACATTCTCAGTTTGCTGGGTTAAGCTGTTATGATAATCTGGCGAGGTGATCGTGAATATGGTATTGCATCGGCGTCTCATCATAACTAACACTTGGACAAAAGGGGAATATTTATGTCTCGTCACTCATATCAGTATCGATATATAGGGTGACGAGTGCCAAATATTACCTGTCATTATACCATATGCAGATGTTTGCTGGTACATGTAGCCATAATAGTCGTTCTTCACGAGATAGTATTTATATAATTATATATATATATATATATATATATATATATATATATATATATATATATATATATATATATATATATTTGAAGTCGGCAAGAATTCTGTCATCGCTGCATTAAAACCTCAGCATATTTCAAAGTACCATACAATGTTCTTTTCAATATTCTTTGCACCGAATAAGCGCGTTTATTCAAAATTGGAGGATAAAGACTACAAATGTCAAAATGAGAGGCAATATGCGTAATCTGATTAAATCTGAAAAAACATCTCAGGCACTATATGCAACATTATCGTAGCTGTTTAGAAAACCAGTCATTACAAAACAATACATACATCATGGCTGTCAGTACGGGAAGCCAGTGTGTTACAGGGCCCCTTGACATTTCGCATTGGTGTGATTTCTATTCTTGTCCCCCTTTTACCTCATAACAGCGACCCGTCAGATTCTTTGCGATTTCCGAATTTTAGAAAATAGAAGTAGCCTTAGTCTAGAAGTACGCGTCCATCCAGGACCATAAACACACGTTCTTCCTTTTCTAACCATGGTATGAAAGCCCGTGGGTATATTTTTTGAAGAAAAAATAAAATGTTATCTCGTGCGCACGAATTACTATCTCTTGCGCAAAAGGTAGTATCTCACAAGCACGATATAATATTTAATTTTTTCGCCCGAAAATGTCCCTTATGGGCTTTCATACCATTTTTCGTGTTAAGAACAATTTCAAAATCAGTAGCTGTAAGTGGCTGTGAACAAAGACGTCGGCTTTAGCGGGACAGCAATGCACAAAAAACCGACAATGTCGCCACTGGATAAAATATGGATACAACATTGCTACATATTAGGAACTGTTTATCGATAACAACGATAACGATTCTTAAAGACTAAGACTTACAGAAAAATCAAAATTTTGTTAATGCGAAATTGAAATTGTTACATTCACTGTGCAAGTCTCGAATAGAAATATGTTGGAAAATTTCTGACGATTGGACCATTCCGACGGGCAATCTTTGAATCGGTCACGGTAGTTACTTTTGCATTAAATGTGTCACTGTTAACGTCAGCGTCACCGTCATGGTCATCGTCACCATGACAGTCACAGTGACAGTCAGTGACCCCTCGGTTTGCAAAGCGTCCAAAAGAATGGCGCTTTGCAAATTATGACGAATGACTGTCGAGGTGAGTATCAAAAAAGTAAACCATGTGACCTCTCCAAAGGTAAACTATTATTGAATACACTAATAATCAAATATACGTACACTTAGTTTCTCTGTATGCAAACAAGAAGGATTTGTGTAACTATCAGTGATCTGGTCTATAGCTTTTCTGTTTCCGTCTATCCCTTGATTAAACATCCAAACAGTTACAAATGATAAGTAGCGATCGTCTACAGTTACGATGATGATACCTTTGGAACTGTAATACATACATTCATGCTGTATTCAACAACTTTGAATGTATGATATCAACAGACATAAAATAGTACGACAGATTTGAGATTTTTTCTTGTTGGAATTTCAGGTTTTGTATATTGTATTCATTCTAGCACGATTGGAACTGATTTGGGATAACTGGATCTTTATATTTTTCAAATTTCTCAAAAGTGTTAGGTGCTCTATAGCTGAATGTTGCAACATTACCAATTACTCATAAAAACAAGTGTATAACTTAAAGAAAAGCAGATGAGCTTACATTTGCAGATTAAACCGACATTACTTCAACATCCATCCAAATTAGTTCCAATCGTGTTTTTAAACTCTCAACTTTATAAGGTTGAACGCGCCTCGGGGACAGAAATTTGGGCTTCAAAATTTTTTTCTGATCTACCACTTGTGAGGGTTCATTTAAAGCTCTTTATGAAAGAAAAGTTTTCACCGTCTTCGTTTTTTCGAAAATAGAATATTTGCTTTTTCCCCATCGAGTTAACACAGGGATGGCGGCCATTTTGAATACAAATATTGTTAAATATTAGATAATTTTTCTCTCTTGCACCAAATTGTGCACGGCACCCCTGATTTTTGTTCTTGCTTCGGTAAGAGAATGGTCGAAAATTTCATTTAGGAAAGTTAGAGCAAAAGCTTAAGGTTCCAAGACAAGAAATTTGACCTTTTTAATCTAACAATTCTCTAATGGTTAATAAGCTCAGAACCCCTGTAAAGTATACATTTTCTGAAAGCCTAGATATACGAAAACATTTTGGTAACCACAGTGTCTCCATTGTTTACATAACTATCACGTGACATGGTAATTTGCATAACCTTTCAAAAAACGGTTTTCCCTATGTTTTGTCTCAATACTTCAAAATATCTGACTCAAACTTGCTGGAATGCACGCTGTCACAACGCTCTTCCAAAGTGTGTCTCAGATTTTTTATATCTTGCTTAGTTTTTTTAGAGCACAATTTTAAAGAAATCAACTATCCTTAAATTCACTGCTCTAGAAGTTTTTCTGGCATAAAAACTGTTGTAGAAGGTTTAAAAAAATTCTGAGACACACTTTTAGAGAGACCCTTCAGAAAGCTTGCACTCACACAAATTTCAGCCACATATCTCAAAGCATTGAAACAAAACATAGGGAAAACCGATTTTTGAAGGTTATGCAAATTACCTGTCACGTGATAGTTATGTAAACAATGGTGACACTATGGTAACCAAACTGTTCCCCTATATCTAGGCTTTCCGAAAATATACAATTTACGGGGGTTCTGAGCTAATTAAACACTAGAGAATTGTTGGTTTAAAATGGTCAATTTCTTGTCTTGGAACCTTAAGTCTTCACTTTTGAGGCGCATACTACGTTAAACATAAGATAGAGGTAAGATAGGCAGACAGTAGAGGCGTGAAATAGAACAGCTGTAGTGATACGGCGCCAAAATACCTTAAATACGAGCATCGTTGTTCTCGGGTTACGCAAACTTCATGAAACGAACACTGCATGAAAACCCAATAATTCAGATAAATTCACATTAATGAGTTGCCTGTATTATAGTGTAATACACGTGAATTCACATAAATCCACATGAATACAGGCTTGCTGAATACAAAAGATGGATTCTTGACTGTATTCATCTGTATATGCACTCTTCAGCTAAAATATAGGCAATAATTCATGTTAATACAGTAAGTATTATAGGGTTTTTATGCAGTGGAATGGCTCACAGCAGTTTGTATAGGTAAAAATAATGTTGAATGTCGATTGCTCTCATTACTGTCGGACTGACTTCAATCAATTTGAGCGTCACCTCGGTTTTTGAGTTTGCGAATAGTGACTTTATTAATATGATGACTTTGCGAAGCCATAGCCGAGCATTCACGATGCACCGTAGCTTGAGAACCACAGAACGACGTTAATATGAAATGTTTCGAAATGTTTCATATCTTACAGCAAGCAAACATTGTTCATTAATTTTGGAAAATGCTATAACGGCTACCTTACTCATTCAAAGTAATATTTACATAATCATAATTGGCATAAATGTAACTTCTTTAGATATAAACTAGGAAACGGTGCGTAATTATAAGTTTTTACATATGTGAATTCATCATGAAAATGAAAAACCATCCAAATTATCAACACTAAGTGACAGCGCCCGTGAATGAGATTTTCATTTTCATTCCTAATAGGTATCAAATTGACGAAATCTTAATCTTCTCTTTATAAATGTTACTACAAAAAATAAGGAAGTAAAATTCTGCTATAATAAGGTACGATGGCTTCTTTAGCCATTTGAACACTTTACTGAGATATATAACATAAAGATATCCGTCTACGTCTTTCATGACGTCAGACAACATGAAATAGTCTGCGGTCGACACGTGGTTATTCTATCATCGATACAGTATGAGCTCTGTAAAGCGCCAAAAACCATCTGGACACACGCTCTTCGAAGTTAAATTTCAAGAACAAACAGCACATTTTCAGAAGAAATTCAAGTGAGATAGTCGGGCAGCAGTAACCGTTTAGTGATGGGTTATTAAAGGTATACTGTCACCTGTTCCAATAGACCATGTTCCGAACCGCGCGAGACATTCCGAGATATCGTGAGAATATGTGGTTCGCAGTGGACGTGTTCTCGCAACACAGGACAATCTGCGTAAAACAGGACAAGTCGCTAATTACGTTAAACACTGCATAAAATATATGAAGTTGCAATCTTTGCTCAGTTCTGCACTTTCTAGTTCCATACAAAGTTTGACTTGTATTACTAAACTTGAATCCTGCTTCTACGGGCATGTATTAAAGTCTCGCGAGATCTCGCAATCAGCGGAACATCGTCTATTTTGCCACAGTTACCATGGAAAGAGAAAATCTAACCAATCACAGATTTTAAGCGGGTGGCCGCTTTTTAAAAATAGCGCCCTCACATGGGCATTGTGAATAGCAAGGAACGCCCCTTTGACCATATATGGGCATACATAGATCGGGTGACTGTGTACCTTTAATCACACGGTGCCGATATTGGATGTAATCATGAAAACTACCGAAGTGTGAAAACTACACTGAAGTGTGAAAGTCTCGGTGGCTGATTTCCTGTAGCTTACAATGTGTCGTGTCGTCATCTTGGCAAATCAGTTGTCAATCTTTTGATGGAAATTCTCATATTTCAAAACTAAGAGCGTGAGGCTAGACGGTAGTCTCGAGTTCAAAACTGACGTACGCATATAGATAACTGTGTGCTGTACAGGACTGTGGTTATTTGCATTTTGTAGTCAAGGCGTCACTGACACCTTGTGTTCGCCTTGGGTTATGGGAACATCATTTGTCCCATTTCTTGAATTTTTCGTGCTCGCACGCACAATAATAATAGTGATGATTTTTTTAGTATTCAGGCTGGGCAAATATTAGCCTTGCGCAAAACAAGGGTTTCAGACAAAGCGAGTATTGTCTGAAGAACGATAGACGGGTTTTGAGTTTTTCTCACATAAACCCGTGGAAATCTTTTTAAACGAGTGGCTGCGTGGATATCAATGAATATTTTTTTTAAAATATCACACCAGTGCAGATAATAAGTCAGTGGTTTTTTTTCTGAATGAGCCATTCAGCTAGTCTCGATTAACTTTACGCTTCGTATACTGACCACTGTCAAGAGTATCTTGCCATAGTTTAATATGGTTTTCTACTGACCACGTGTACTGAAGAAACTCGATGGTATCTTGTGGTCGGTGGCATTATTTTTTTCGAAGGTTTATTTCGAATTTATTTTATTAGACAGCTGCATGTTGAGCCGCAAGACTAAAATTATTCTTGTTTTTCTTCATTGATCACTTTTCCGATCTGTGATCAGAAAAACACGTGTGCTTCCGCGTGAAGCAAGTCAAAATGACGTCACAGCAGCATTTATGCTACAGTGACATTCTTATATGTTTACATTTCATATTGCCGGAAAATCGTCCTGGACTGAAATATTAACAAACTGTGCCAACGTGAGAGTCGACCACCTTTTGTTTGTTTGTTTATTTTGGTATTTTTTTAAACATTGTCAGAACACGCCTTACAGAGGCAGCTTCTGAAACGACAATATTTCGAGAATTCTTTCATCCAGACAACTTTCAACGTATCTGTAGTTGTCCGGTATTTCTACACTAACGCCTCAAGGAAACCTCGTTTCTAAATGTTGGTTCGGCCGCGAAGGAAATTTTCTTGAAACTTAGACAAGATATTATTTCAAATACGGTGCCCTGTCAAAACTTCCAACGCTTCTACTCCTTTTCCTCTGGAGTTAATCACGTAAGAAGTATGATTTGCTGCATTTAAATAGGACTTTCTACTTTCTTTTCACGTTAACTAGTCAACCGTACCAGGCAAATTGAAAATGATGTGAAAAAGTTTTCACATCTAGAAACTCTCTTCATTTATCCTGTTACAAACATGACATTCTCACAGACAATACAAAACAAAACGATGTAACTGGAAAAATTTGGTCTCGCATAGTTACTATTATTATTGAAATGTCTCA
>LD344710.1:182244-197514 GCA_001465055.1 Ptychodera flava | reverse complement strand
AAAATGTCAAAAACCGCGATGAAGAACGAAAAAGATGAAAAGACATATCCAGAAGGTGGCTATGGTTGGCTGACAGTGATCGGTTGCTTCATCGTCACCTTTTTCGTGAGAGGAACGGTTGCTTCTCTTGGAGTGCTCTTCATTGCATTTGTGGAACATTATGGTAAAGGATCTGGAGCGACGTCTTGGGTTCCGTCAATGTACGGTTCATTGGGATTGGCGCTCGGTGAGTGTGATGTCATTTGCTTGTCCAATTTGTTGACTCAGCTCAACTGTTTCAAAACTAAGCTCATTCTGGCTGGACGACAGTGACATATGATACACAATATAGAGATGTTTCGATTGGGTCAGAGCACTCTTGACATACCACCAAAACTAATGTATATTTTATCGGTTGCAAGCCGAGAGTACTCGGCATGGAGTGATATACGAGAGAAAAGTTGAACGCGGTCAGAAATCATACAGTATTACCCTGAAAATTCTGATCCCATCGAAACCTTTTCTCAAAGCATTTCACAACTGAACTAATTGCGGGACAAACAATGATGTCCGAAACACGATATGAAAACGGCTCGTTATTCTGCTGTGTTAAAGCATAGACAGTTGAGGAGGCCCTCTCTACTGTCTATGGCCATATGTTTTCCGTTCGATAACACATATCCGTTCCACATATGTCACTGATCTGATGTGAGGCTGCATTCACAAACACCCCTGGAGGGGGATGGGAGAATTGATAGGGCTATTTGAAAAGATCATGGGTATATGCGGGACATTTTGATTTTTGGACTTCTAAAGGGGGACTTGAAACGGAACTGTCTCTGATTGATAGGAAAATTTGTGTATTGAAAAAACATTCTCTGTTGTGTATTTATTGTTAAGAACACATTCACAAACACGAAACATATGGTTACTTTCTCACACCCGCCCATAGGCATCAACACAGATCACATGGAACTGCCCCAGCCTCTTTTTTCTATGTGTGAACAGAAAAGTTAATTTTGCTTTTATATAGTAGTTCAAAGATTACAGTGAGCCGCTTTTTCCAATGCACAATACGTAGGATTTATGAAACAGTCCATCCACAACGTTTGCAGCTTTCTGTAGGAGAGACACGAAACCAAAAGTTTGAGTGGCAGCTATTAATAACCGTACTGAAAACAACTTGTGACCCCATTTCTATATATTGGCACTGGATTTATAGGTGACAATAGGCCATTCATACAACCCAAGAGTGACCTTTCTCCACTTATAACTGTAGCGTTTAGCTAATGTTTTGGTGTGTTGTTTTGCGTATCTACTGCAGTTTCTTGTTCTACTCCGCGAAGCGTGATGAAAAGTCCAGGCTTTAGCTTATCAACACCGCGATTTTTGTACAGTCAGCATAGCATTGCTATCGTTTAAAATTGAAATAAGGTCCGGCCTAGAATTCATTTGTCATCAACAACAATGATTAGTTCTTTACATATATGCAGTCTATATGCAGGATATTTGTTATTCTAGCATGTTTTAGGAAGTAGAGTAGAACAAGATACTACAGTTGTTACTCAGAACAAAACGTAATGAAAAATTGGACAAAAGGCTCAGGTTTCCCTTTTATACAATTATGTTAATTATCTTAAGTTTTCCGGACAGGTGAGGGAAGTCATCTATGCCTGTTTCCATTTTTTATGTGATCGCTTTTTTTTGGCCACCTTTATGAAGTTTTCTTGTCAGAGAAACTATGTCAAAACACAGAAACTATGTCAAAACCGTCATTCCCTGGGGGAAGAGAGAGAGAGAGAGAGAGAGAGAGAGAGAGAGAGAGAGAGAGAGAGCGAGAGAGATTGATTGATTGATTGATTGATTGATTGATTGATTGATTGATTGATTGATTGATTGATTTCCATTCCAGAAGCAGGCTAGCTGTACTTTTACGGGGTTTTCAAAATTATAGCATGCCATAAGGGGAAATTTGAACTCGTTTTGAGTTTGTTAAGGGAGTCATTTGGAAAACTCTGACAACCTGTATTGGATTCCCCGAGCCCCCTTTCAGAAGAGATGACTTCAATAATATCCAAGTGTCTCATTGTACAATAACGATGACACGACTGTGTTTTCTGTAAGGATGTGTGTGTTTTCACGTTTTAAACATTGGAGACTAATGTAAAAAAAATTTATGTGATTAAACACTCAATTTCTGGGTAAGAAAATTCGACGAACGACTAAATTGTCTCCCACGGCCATTTTCTCTGAATGTTTCTGTACGGTTGCGACAGAAAAAAACACTGTCTGCATGATGTCTTCTTTCTCGTTCTCCGAAAAAAGAAAATGATGCCCTTTTTTCTCGTCTCCCAGCACCAGTGGCAGCTGCATCCGCAAAACGATTTGGTCATCGTAGAGTGGTAATGACTGGTGGCATATTGGCATTCACATCGCTGATGCTTGGTTCATTTGCGTCCAATATATGGCAACTAGCCCTGACTGTTGGAACTCTCCATGGTAAGCTCAGAGAAGGTTTTAATCGCTACATCCTCAGTTTAATTTTTCGAGTATTTTTCATGTGCTTTAACATGCTCCGTGTCTCGCTTGGTCCATATTTTCTATCAGTGGAAAATTGATCTTTCATTCCTCATATAAGCGCTTTCACTCATTACTACCGTTGTTTTGTCGAAGGTTTTGCGGCTGGTCTGTCATTTTCGCCAACGACATCATACATAGGACATTACTTCAATCGGCGACACTCCATCGCCAATGGTATTGGATACACGGGCATCGGAGTGGGGTCCATGGTTCTCCCACTGATATTCCAGTCGTGTCTGGATAAGTATGGTTTGCAAGGAACGCTTTGGATTTACGCTGCTATGTCAGCCAACATATGCATCAGTGCTGCCATACTACGACCGGTGAATACCAACAGCAAGAGTCTAACTTATCAAACGCCTGAACTTCCCAATACATCTCTGTCAATTGACTCAAACTGCGATGAGCATAGCAGTCATCTTGGTTTAAAGAAGAACAAATCGAACGAGGATAATCAGACTGCACACAGTCGAAGTAACAAACCAAACCAAGGGCTTGGAGAGAGGATTCGTCGCCTTTTCACAAGACTAAATGAATTCTTCGATTGTAGTCGGCTCATATCGATACGCTTATACGACATTTTCCTGGTATCTTTTTTCACAACTGGCTTAGGGCTTACCATCTCTGCCGCACATTTAGCACCACTTATAAACGAGGCTGGAATATCGAAAACCAACACCACTATCCTAATGTCTATGTACGGAATCGGAAATGTGCTGAGCGGACCATTTTGGGGATCTGTGGCAACTTTCTCCAAGATCAATATATATGTTTTCGTCGGCTGTGCCTACATAGGTTACGGACTAGCCGTGCTATTTACGCCCTTTCTACACACTTTTTCGTCAGCTGCAGTATTTGTAGTTTCCCTTGGGTTCGGAAGAGGGGCGTTTGCAGCCCAGAACTCGGTGTGTATACGCAGGATGGTGGGCGATTCATTGTTCGTTACCGGTTATGGCTGGGCACTCACGATGTCTGGAGCCGGACAACTCACAGGTCCGTTGATGTCAGGTAATGAGTGAGTCACATTATTTCTGTTATTAAAACCATGTTACTGTCTAACACCTCTTTTCCTTAAGAAAAAAAAGTGAACAATTATATCCAGCTTTTATTGGTAGTAGCAAAGACGTGCTATGGAAAGTCATTATCTAGTCATGAATAAACAGTTGATAAATTACCTACTCTGTTTCATTCGCATATTGACAACACCTTTTACTTCCTTGCTTTTCTAGGATATTTGCGTGACTACAGTGGTACATACAACTATTCGTTTTACTTGGCGGGTTTGATAACGATCGGCGGCGGAGTGTTCTTTCTTATTGGCTATGTAGTTGACAGGAGACTTAAGAAAAGATGGCGACCAGCTGATTCTACGTGTGAAACTGACATCGCTGAGACTGTTACAGCACTGTAATTTAAAAGAGGCCCAGAGTGATGTTCGTTGTGCTTGCATCTCGAGAAGGTTGCCATGCGGCATCATGGCAATACTCTCTCCGATTGATGAAAATCCTTACGGAAACCCGTCGTTTTCCAATGCAAAAAAAATCCAAATTATATTCAAAAGTATATCTTCTAATCTAATAGCATTTACACACAAATAATATATGTTTATTATTGTATTAATCTTATTTCAACTGCATTTGATGTACCAGTGTATATTCGCTGCCAACGCTCGTTGTATCAATGTTAGGGTAGTGATGAGTATCTCCCTGAACGTTAAGAGGAACACAATTCAAGCTTCATCTTGATAAGCCCCATAACTTCTGTCTTACAGAGTTTTTATATGCAACTTCATGAAACCTTCACAAGATAAACAGATGAATGAGCAGGTCACGGGTGCCTTGCGCTCATCGTCTAATAGGGATTTTGCAGTGTCAGATGTGAAATTAAATCGATGACATTATTTGTCCGTTATTGTATAGGCAACGATTGAACGGTTTAACACCAACCAATCTGATTAAAATTTGTGTGCCATTTTAGCAGTTCTCTGTTGTTCCCGTTATCTTCTGGTCTCCTTTGCCATGTCTCTCAATAACGTGGGCTGTAACTATTGATTATATTTTTTCGCCATTGTGGTTTTTCATGTCAACAACGTTACCTTGTTCTACTCTCAAAAAGCGTGTTGAGTACACAGTATTTGCCTCATACTGTACAGGTGCATGAACTACACTTTTGACTGCATTGTCATTGTTTACAAGTGAACTTTGGTCCGAACTAGAATTCAATTTTAAGAAATAGCTGTGCATTTTACACTTATAGACGCAGCTGTTCAAATTTTAAACAGTGGTAGTTTCAACATACTTTTCGGAGTAAAACAAGAAATTCCAACTGCCGTACAAAGCAACGATGGTTGAAAATTAACATCCGTGGTTAATATTATCGGATCATAGATGTAATTTTCTTCGGTTACAATGTTAGACATTACCTTTTCGAATGAGTATCACTATCGATTTATCCGGAAATATCCCACGAGAAAACCTTGTTGGCATCTTTCAGGGAAGCACCCTTCCCGACGGTTTAAAAATTATACAAATGTTATACTGTGTGTGTGTGTGTGTGTGTGTGTGTGTGTGTGTACATATATATATATATATATATATATATATATATATATATATATATATATATAAATCTATACAGATGTCCTCATTGGATATTACAGTGCTCGATGCTAAAAGCAGAGCGTTATAATTAATATTACAAATTACTTCAAGAACTACATGTAAGTAATCTGTTACATGTGATTCGTGCATCTGTTTTGAAACCAGGTTTGAGCGTTTATTTAACAGTGAAACAAACGCGCTTTCAAAATGTCGCCACGAAGACAAATTATATCATATAGGGCTCCAGCCCTTAGGGTCGCGCCATGGGGTTAAGATTAACAATTTTGTTTGTATTAATTCATGATTAGTAATAGTAAAGGATAAAATAGAATTGATTGTTACTTGCTCTGTACGTTTGTACGACAACTATGCTCAGTTTACCCTCTGATGAAAACAGTTCACGTGCACACATACACGATGCAGGTAAAGATTATCGGTTTCATGTGTAAAAATGTTGAACATAGATTGGTAATTTTGTACTATGATAACAACCTATTGTGTTTAATAAGGCACGTATTGTGCCATCATTATCGTTTCAATAGTAATTGCACTACCCAACTTCCAATTGCAAACTGAAAACTGGCATTCCGTCTAAAATCTTGCAATTTTTGCATCTAGTTATTGACACAGAGGGCGCTCTTATAAATCTGTTTATAAAATCTGTTGTCCCCTAGTATAATTTATTGATATGTGTAGGGAAACACTGGTATTAAAAGAACGATTTAGAAATCCAAGTTAAACTTACTGGGATACCGCCCTAAATACAAACAAGTATAATCTATGAGACCCTTGAATTTGTCATAAGCACATCATTAACTGTCAGACCAGTAGTTCGTGTCTCAGTCATGTCTAAGTATCTGTGCCGACGAAAAGTATGTGTATATGACCTAAAGTGTGTTGAACTCACAAATCTCCACGTAAATGGCATTATTCTCTTCACTTGATTTTAAGTGCATTAGATATATGCAGTGTTGCGGCCAAAAATCAGGGGACACTGTGTCCCACTACCATTTATTTTTGGGGACATTTTGTAAATTTTGGGGTCAACAAGCAGTTGTCAATCAAATTGTACATTATTTCGTAACACATTAGTTTCACTGAACAAAATTCAAGCTACCGGGACCGCGTCGCTATGCTTGAATTTCAGGCAATTGAAGCAGTATACCATATCTGCCGCAAATCAGAGCTCAGACGGACTACAGTCAAGCAAATTATGATATCAAGTTCAGCGTTTTAATTACTTTTAATCATATAGTTAGCTCCGAAAGTATGTAAGTGTAAGCCTCAAAATACAAAAATTATGCAAAACAAAGATCATCGTCAGTAACAGATATTACTTGAAGACTACACCCATCACAGTCGACTCACGAGTGCGCCCAAGGTGACTCTCAGTACGCAAGAGTGCGGGACAACAGGTTCCGTTTTGGGGACATTCTCGCAAGGGCGCGTCCTGGCGGCTACACTGTATATGTGTGTGTGTGTGATTGCTGCCAACGCTTGTTGTGTGAGAGGGTGGTGATGAGGATCTATCTCAAACCTACTCGTTTGACATTGTCAACTGCTGTCGGTCTGACTTTAATATAAATTGCAGTTGCACAAGCTCTATCTGTAATCACATAAGGGAATTCCATCAATTCTGATAAAGGCGTCGAATATCAAACTTTACAGGAGAAATACGGTCAACACACATCCCCCTTGAAATGTGAAGTTTTCTACGCCAATTTTTTATTGTTTTGTGCATATACGATGATATACAAATGGAACAATGCCCTACATGCACGACATGGCAGTCACTGTAAATATATCACGTTGTAGCCCACAACCCTACATGTAAAGGCTCGGTCATCAAACATACATCACCCTAACGATCAGTAAATTGACAACGTACGAGAAAAATGCTTAGGAAATTACATACATAGTTCTCCTGTACAGGGTGATCCGAAACAGGCGATTTCCTTTACTTCAAATAAACGGGGATGATAATTGGATAATCAAGTTTTGTCGGATTAGCTGCCAACTTCACTTTACTTTACTTTCTACTGCACGTACCACCAAAGATTCATAAAAACAGGCCGTAAACATAGAATTGTACTAAATTTTACTAGATTACATGATTACAAGATTAAACAAAAGTGGTGGAAAGCCTTATGTCAACCAAGACAAGGCATTATAAGCTTATACTCATATAAGAGGGAATTCATGTATTGTTCATGTTTCCGCATTGAATCATCGTAATGTGTCTATCTTAATTTTTATGATAACAACGTCATCACTACGTCATTTACCGAACATAGCGCCGCCACAGTTTTAATTAGCGTATGTTCCACTATTTGAACAATGAGGTTAAAACGCTGTATATCGAATTCGAATGCGAGTAGCTTAACGTCATGATCGTCCCCGAATTCCAAGCTCAACCATAGACGTTCAGTTCATAGTCGAAAGCGATTACCCTTGAATCGTGTGTCCGTTTATGGAATCTCTATAAAGATCACCTTAGGCGCGTCGACCGAAACGCGAACAGTAGCAGCAGTCCTTCCTCCCTCTGCACAAGAACCTCTTGCCGGAAATTATGAGTCCAAAGTACATTATAAACACATCAAGCCTTGCCCCCAAGTCAAGCCTGTGATCAATATTTCTTTCCTTTAACTTCATGTAGTCAACATGTTCAGAACTGTGTGTCGATCTGCGTTAGTCTCAGAGACATGCGCTTGACATACTCAGGTAAGTCTTGACCCCTCGTCCGTATCTTATTATATCCTAACATATGGTTGTGAATGCAAAGTCGTATGTTCCCTAAGTCGCAGCTCTCCGAGCAATCTAGGTCTAAGGTCTAAGGTTAATTTCTCTGGTTTCTGACGCACCGTTGAAATATCAGAGTATCTAGCAGGCACCGTGCAGTTGGTTGGTTGGTTGGTTGGTTGGGGGAGGCATTTTTTCACGAGGAAACTAGTAGAGAATAATCAGTGTCTCCGACCTTGGGGTGTTGATGGATTTGTGGAGGTGTCATCGTGTTTTCGAAATGAAAAAATATGGGGTCAGAGGGTTAATAGGTTTCCGATTTGCAATGTCGTTTGGATGAATTGGTGTACCGGTAGTTGCATGGGCAAATCGTGCCAGTTGTGTGTGTATCCGATAACTGCATGACCCTTATGGAATCGCCACATGAAAACCGTAGTATCTTGTGTGGAGATACATTCTGAGATTTTGACGGGGTTTGGTTCACATGATAATGATCAAGTGCATTCGCTGAAGTTACCTTAAACATGTTAAAATGGTCAAAAACCAAAACCTGACTCTAAACCAACTTGTGACTAATCAGTGGGCTTTGACACGTATGTTTGGTAGCATGATGTGTTGTGACAATTGGGATTTTGAGGTGATCAGTTGGTTTTTGCGATATCTGAAGTTTTCTCCATTTCAATGATTCTTTTCACTTTAGCCGTCGTAGTTTAAAATTTTCTTCTCGGGAACCAGACACTATATGCCTTTAATGTTGACACAGACAAATAGAAAGACAGTCTTTCCATTTGTCTGTGATTTTGATCAGCAAGCTCATACAGGCAAAATGTCATTCTCATCTTTCGGAACAAGTATTATGCCGACGAAATATTGATAATTAGTCCCTACAATGCCAGTGTCATGTCTCAACACTCATGCCCCTATGGTAGAATGCACGAAGACCATACAGTTAAAACCCAGATTGTGGGGCGCAGAGGTCAGTACGGTCACATGTAAACTTCTTTGTTAGTACGGTCGGAGTCGGGTGATCAGAGCAAGGCTGTGAAATTGCAACTCTGAAAGGTAAAAACAGTTATCTTGTCAAGCTAAGGTAAATATGTGAACGGAGATAGCTCTTGATTCGTATTAGAATCTAAAACTCTATCGCGTGAGCAGACTGCAGGTTGTACTCTCAAGTTTCATGTCAAAGGTGATTATAGAAAGTAAACAAAAGCTCATACACCACTCATGAATATTTGTAATATGGCTGTTCGGAAAAAACAAAAATAGGAAAAACAGTTTTTTTAGCTCATATTTGGTTTTGTATATAAATACCAAAAAGAGCTTATATGATGAGTCGGTGGCGTCTGTATGTCTGTATGTTTGTGGGTATGTATGTGCGGATGTTTGTCCGTCACACACAAAGGCTCCCATACCGCCAAATCTACCATCCCAGTATTTGGTGTACAGGTAGATGCAGGGGTTGAGATGTGAATTTGTTCAAATGAACACGTCAGTGTCAAAAATGTGCAAATGAGGTAAGAAAAAGCGAAATCCTGCAAATGTGCAGGAGTGATGGCATGCCAGTGACTTGAAACAGGCAAACTCCACTGACCGTGAGTTATTTCCTGTCATTGTTTATGAACTGTTACATATTAACAGACCTTCTCAAACCATAGACAGTAGAGGGGGAAGACCGTCTATGCTAAAACTAAGAGGGGCCAGCTGCTTTTCTGCTATGCATGCTGCTAAAGTTGACCTCCAATACCTAAAGTTTCAGACCTTATTTACTTTTGTCATTCTTGTTTTTCTGGTTTAAATATTTCTTGTTGTTTTTCTGGTTGTACTGTGCAGAAATCATTGTCATAACATCAACGTAGAATTTTCCTGCACTGAACAGATAGAAACAACATTTATTGTTGATCTTTGGTACCCATACTGGTATTTACCAATTCTGATCAAATTTGAGCGACACCGTATAATTGCGGTATTTTCTGATGATTATGCTTGCACAATTAGGCTTTTATTTTCAAGAGTTTGGAATAATGATGTCGTCAAACGAACGCTTGGTTTGTTTTTCAAAGTCAGTTCAGCTTTATTACGGCGATATATAGAAGTTCTCTCTTAGACCCAATTTTACCCGATTCAGGTTTCATCTCTAGCAATTATTACAGTGAATATCAAGCGTACGGGAGAACTCCGGCATGTTCCCAACATTTGCCCGTCCTTAACATTGCGTTGTACGATGTGGCTTTGTACCTTTTTCTGCAAAGGTTGTGTAAATCTTCGAATCTACATGCTCTGATGCGGTTACATCGTTAGATGACAGTCATATACCACGATGAAGAACGAAAAAGATGAAGAGACATATGCAGAAGGTGGGTATGGTTGGTTGACAGTGATCGGTTGCTTCATCGTCACCTTTTTCGTGAGGGGAACAGTTGCTTCTCTTGGAATACTCTTCATTGCATTTGTGGAACATTATGGTAAAGGATCTGGAGCGACATCTTGGGTTCCGTCAATGTATGGTTCGTTAGGATTGGCGCTTGGTGAGTGTGATGTCATTTGTTTGCCTATTCTGTCGTCTGAACTCAACTGTTTCACAACTGAGCTCACCCTTGGCTGCGAAATGCGATACGCAAATGTTTTATAGAAAGGTTTCAAATTTACACACGGTCCATCTGGAGGATGACTTTGCTAAAACTGTCGCCAAGAAACTTTAAACTATTATCTTTCATAATCAATAAAAATCGGAGCTCACTCTGAAAAATTAAGTGCTAGAAGAACATATAACCTAAATTCAAAGTGGCCTCTGTCCATATGCTCTATATCCACATGCTAACTCTACAGGGGCGTGTGAATGTGTGTATCTACTATATGTGTGATGAAAAGTTGGTTTTAACTCGAACTTTGAATTATGTGTTTCAAACTTAATTGCGAAGTGTCATCCTCCATAACTATATCTGATGACCATTTCGTGATAGAGAGCGATCGATGCTTTCGTTATTTCAGGTAAACAATAGTAATTTCTTTGCTCCAATGCCAGTAGCAAACGAGAACAGCACCGTACAACTATGCCACTTCAGACAGCACATGTATACAGTCGGTCAGAAATCTCTGACTATTTGGTACAGGGTCTTCCACAGGTCCTTGCACACCCTAGGAGATGTTCTCCTATGGAGTTGCAGATAATATTTATGAGTTTTAGAACAGCGTGGGTGTGATAATGACGGCATTTAGAGTGTCGATAGTGTCGTGTTCTTACTTTCCGCTGGGGACCATTCAACAAGGAATTTAACGAAACACGACGCTGTATGATGCTTTTCCCGAAAGATGTCGCTTCGGTGGTCGCTTTGCGAGAGCTACACGTCCCACACATAATACCGACACTCAGGCTATGTATGTTGCAGGTTTTCAAAGTTGGAAAATTAGGATTTATTTGCAGACTAAAAAACCAAAGTGTACCTGAAGGAATGGAAATGATGGAGTTGTTAGAGTTTAATTATTTGTAAACGAATTATGTTTGTTTCCCACTATTAAGTTGCCGACATTGTTAAGGCTATCATTTTTTTGCATTAAGAAAAATGAGTCAGTTGTAAAAATATCAGAAAAAATACATTTTAGGGCGTAATGTGAATAAAATTCGTTTGATGGATTATAGATTCGAATTGTAGACTTCAAAATATAAGGAAAGGAAGCTTTGTCGCTCTCACTTACCACTAACATTCGGCAAAATGCTTGACATTCTACAATATATACACATACACTGATTTTGTGTATATGTGGAATACGTTACGTATACACGTATGTATAATAATAAAATGTACAAGTATAGTGTATTGTTGGTGTGCAATTGTCTGCATTACGTTAAACCTTGATCTGCATAGATATACGCTACGCATATCAACGCTACGCATATCAACGTATTGATATGTTCCATATACAAAGATATACGTTTCACATGCCACTAATGCTGTGTTCCATATGTGTCCATATACACTAAATATACTAATAGTATATCAAGCATTTTGCCCGGTGTAAGAGGTCCGTAACTCACTTGCGGTCACATTGTCCCTATGTTTCTGAACTGTCGTTTCGGTAAAACACCCGTCGGCATTACTATAATTTTCCAGGTTACTCTTACTGCATGATGTACAGTATGATTCTTTCTCGTCTTCCAGCACCAGTGGCAGCTGCCTCCGCAAAACGATTTAGTCATCGTAGAGTGGTAATGACTGGTGGAATATTGGCATTCACATCGTTGATGACTGGTTCATTTGCATCCAACGTTTGGCAACTTGCCTTGACTGTTGGAACTCTCCATGGTAAGTTCAGAGTATTTTTAATCGCTGACATCTTCGGATGTAATGAAGTGTCTTCATAGAGTCATTTTGAGCAGGACAACAAGATTTTCAATGTATTACCTCTTGCATAAAAGAAACAAACTTTTTGTTGCTCAGACTCGAACTATCACAGAAAAGTTCAAGGGTTTTGTACATTCTCTTGAGTAGGTTGATATACTTTTCAATGGACGTTTCATTTGTTCAACCTATTGTCAAATATAGAAGCCTGCCCAACATTAGCAGTCATTTATTCGTCCGTATATTCTATAATTTACAGGATTTATGTTTCTATTTAAAGGTATACTGTCACCTGTTCCAATTTTGCCACAGTTACCATGGAAAGAGAAAATCACAGATTTTAAGCGGGTGGCTGCTTTTTAAAAACAGCGCCACCACATTGGCATTTTGAAAGCAAAGGAACGCCCCTTTGACCATATATGGGCATATTTAGATTACAGATGACTGTATACCTTTAATCTCTTGTTCTCACTGTACCGTACATTTATTTTATGTAAAGGTATGGCCGCTGGTATGTCGTATTCTCCAACAACATCATACATGGCATATTACTTTAATAACCGACACTCGATCGCCACTGGTATTGGATTCACTGGCATCGGAATGGGATCCATGGTTCTCCCGCTGATATTCCAGCTGTGTCTGGATAAGTATGGTTTGCAAGGAACGCTTTGGATTTACGCTGCTATGTCGGCCCACCTTTGCATTTGTGCCGCCATTCTACGACCGGTGAGTTTGATTAGCAAGCGTACACCTTCTCAAGCCCCCAAACCATCCAGTACATCTCTGTCTACGAAATCCGGCAGTGGGGGAAACAGCAGTCACCAGGACGAAGAGCTGTGCGAACCGAACATTGTAACTAGGACCGCTTCAACCCATGGTAGCGAAAAAAACCAAGGGTTCAGGAAGAGGACTCGTGGTCTTTTCATAGCTTTGAATGAATTCTTCGACTGTTACCGGATTATGTCTATACGCCTGTACGACATTTACCTTTTATCGCTCCTTATGACGAACACAGGACTAGCCATCTCTATGGCACATTTAGCACCTCTGATAAACGAGGCCGGCGTATCGAAAACAAATACTGCTGTCCTAATGTCTATCTATGGCATCGGAAATGTGGTGAGCGGACCATTTTGGGGAGCTATTGCAACTTTCTGTAAGATAGATATAAATTTGTTCATGGCTTGCGCCTACACGTGTTACGGATTAGTCGTGCTTTTCACACCGTTCCTTAACTCTTTTGCGTCTGCTGCAGTATTTGTAGCTTCCCTCGGTTTTGTGACAGGAGCATTTACAGCCCAGAATTCGGTGTGCATACGTAGAATGGTGGGCGATTCTCTGTTCATTACCGCTTACGGATGGTCGCTAACAGTTTGTGGAGCAGGACAACTCATAGGTCCATTGATATCAGGTAAAGTCGCATTTTCTAAAAGCTATGTTGCTTGATTTATGCCATTGTAAAAAGAAAAAAGTAAACAATACTTTTCCAATAGCAAAGTCGTGCAATATAGACTTCGTGTTATAGATAGATAAATAGATATGTAAATAAATATGCACAATATTTTATTTTGTTTTTTATTTTCCTAGGGTATTTGCGTGACTACAGTGGTACATACAACTATTCGTTTTACTTCGCGGGTTTGATAACGATCGGCGGCGGAGTATTCTTTCTTATTGGCTATGCGGTTGACAGGAGACTCAAGAAAAGACGGAGACCAGTTGATTCTACGTGTGAAACTGACATCGCTGAGACTGTTACAGCACTGTAATTTAAAAGAGGGCAAGAGTGATGTTCGTTGTGCTGCATCTCAAGAAGGTTGCTAAGCGACACCAAGGCAATGCTGTCTTCGATTGGTGAAAGTTCTGAAGGAAACCCGGACCACCGAAATAATCGAAAATATTCAAATTAAAGTCAATAGCATTTACACAAAAAATAATACACATTTATAAGCGCATCCTGCCCCACATGTGTCACCCGCCATATTTCAATCTAATTCAACTCTATTTGATGTAGCAGTGTATAATTTTGCTGCCAACGCTTGTTGTATCAATATTAGGGTGGTGATGAGTACCCCCTTGAACGTGCGGAAGAAGTACACAGTTCAAGCTCCATCTTGATAAAGCCCCATAACTGCTGTCGTACAAACGCAACTTCATGAAACCTTCACAAGATAAACAGATTCTACGTTTTTGGATGAACGTGAGCATGTGCCTTGTGCTCATGGACCAATAGGGCCTATAGACTGTGTTGAACGCGAAGTCAAATCAATAATATTATAATTTGTCCGATATTGTATAGGGAACGATTGAACACCAACCAATCTGATTAAAATAATTGTAATCATACCAATCCATAATCCAATGACAGTAGGTCAGAATTCGTAAGACAATAGTTGTAAACATAAGCACAAAACAGCACAGAACAGACAGTAAATAGACGGTACACAAACATAGTCACATTCATGAAAGAAAGATATATGGACCTCTGGCGAGAAGACCAAGAAGTGATGTCAGGTGTTTCGAAAATAGTAAGCGCATCCTGCCCCACATGTGTCACCCGCCATATATCAATCTATAAGTCAGATAGGTAGTGGTCACTAACTAAGGCCCAATGTCACCGATGCCATCAGTGATCATTTGTCGAAGAGAGATATTGTATTTATCTACCAGCTTGTGATACCTGCCAAAAAAGCGTTTGAATGCGTTTGTGTGCTTAACCACTCCTTTGTTGCTCCCGTTATCTTTTTGTCTCCTTTGCCATGTTTCTCAACAACGTGGGCTGTAACTTGAACTTTTGATGATATTTTTTTCGCTATTGTAGTTTTTAATGTCAACAACATTGCTTTGTTCTACTCTCAAAAGAGTGTGGAGTACACAGTATTTGCCTTGCCAACTCATTCTGTACAGGTGTATTAACTACACTTTTGACTGCATTGTTATCGTTTACAAGTGAATTTTGGTCCGAACTAGAATTCAATTGTAAAAAATAGCAGTGCATTTTACACGTATAGACGCATGCAGCTGTTCAA
>LD344710.1:155297-166517 GCA_001465055.1 Ptychodera flava | reverse complement strand
TGTCTGTATTAATTTTATGACAACAACGTCATCATCATACGTCATAATTATACTGAACACAGCGCCGCCACACTTTTAGTTAGCGCATGCTCTACTGTTTGTACGACTTTCATACGCTGATCATATGACTGGAATGTGACAGAGGATAAATGCAGCACATCGAATTCGAATGCAAGTAGCTTAACTCAATGATCGTCGCCTCATTCGACGCTCAACCATAGACGGTCGGAGTTCATAGTTGAAAGCGACTACCCTTGGGTGGTGTGTCCGTGTGTGGAATTTCTATAAAGATCAACTTGAGGCGCATTGGCTGAAACGCGAACAGTTGCAGCAGCCCTTCCTCCCTCTGCACAAGAAGCTCTTGTTGGAAATTATGAGTCCAAAGTACGTTAAAAAACATTCAGCTTTGCCCCTATATCAACCCTGTGATCAATATTTCTCTCCTTTAACTAGTTTTGCCAACACGTTCAGAACTGTGCGTTGATCTCGCATCCACAACTTATAGCGAAAATCACGTCTTCGCTTCATTAGTCTCACGGACATGTGCTTGATATGCTCAGGTAAGTCTTGACCTTTCGTCCGTATCATATCATATCCTACTGTATCGTTGTGAATGTAAATTCGTATGTTCCATAGGTCGCAGCTCTCCGAGCACGAATTCAATCGACGAGGTCTAAGGTTAATTTCTCTGGTTTCTGACGCAACGTTGAAATATCAGAGTATCCAGCAGTCACCGTGCAGTTGGTTGGTTGGTTGGAGTGGGAGGTATTCTTTACTATGAAACTGGTAGGGAATGGTCAGTGTCTCTGACCTTGGCATGTTGATGGATCTGTGGGAGGTGACACGGTGTTTTCGAAATGCTATAAACGGGGTCAGCCAGTTAATTATTGTCAGAGAGTGTATAGGTTTCCTATTTGCAATGTCATTTGGATGAATCCGGTGTACCTGTAGTTTGACAAATCATGCCAGTTTTTTTTTGTCTTACTACTGCAGCAAAACGCTAAGGGAATCGCCACATTTATAACCGTGGTATCTTGTACGAAGATACATTCTGAGATTTTAATTGGGTTTGGTTCACATGATAATGATCAAGCACATCCACTGGAGTTACCTTAAAATGTGAAAATGGTCAAAAACCAAAAACTGTGACTCTAAACCAACTTGTTGCCAATCAGTTATATTTGACATGTATGTTTGGTAGGATGATGTGTTGTAAATCATGAGTTCTTTTTTGAGGGAGGTGTTTAGTTTGTTTTTGCGATGTCTGACGTTTTTCTATTTTAATCGATCTTAGGTCACGTCAAAACTTCTCAGTAACCGAAAAACCAGATTACCTTTAGTTTTGCTTTGAAAGTTCCTACAGGCAAAAATGTCATTCTTTTGGAACAAGTAAAGTGCTGACGAAATATAGACGATTAGCCTCAGGCCTGCAGTACCAGTATCATGTCTCTATCGTAGAATGCACAAGGACCAGTTAAAACCCCTGATTAGGTGGTGCTGAGATCAGAGTGTTAACACTTCTTCAACAGTACGGTTGGGTCGAGTGATCAAAGCAAGGGGCTGAAATTTCAACTCTGAAAGGTAAAAACGGTTATCTTGTCATCAGTTAAGGTAATTATATGAAAGGAGATAGTTCTGGATTCGTATCAGCATCTATGGCGTCATCAAATGAACAGTCAAGTTGTACTCGCCATTCCGTGTAATAGATAACAATGAAAAGCAAACGAAACATCATTCATCACTCATCACTTGACCTGTGGACGTTATATGCAAAACAGTTTTTTCTGATGTATATGCTTGGACAATTTGAAGTTGTGAATAACGATGCAGTTTACTTATGAAAGGTCGGTTTGCAAGTTGTTTTTGAAAGCAAGTTAAGCTTTATTAGCCGGGGCGTTATTCTTTAGAAGTTCCCTTCTATTACGCATTTTAGCACAAATCTCCAGCAGTTGTTACAGTGAATAGCAAGCGTACGGCAGACCTCCGGCACGTTTATCAACATTTGCCCCTGTCTTAACATTGCGTTGTTTGATGTAGGGTTGTACTTTTTTTTTGTAAAGGTTGCCAAAATCTTCGAATTTGCTAATACGGCCTTATCATGTTGGTCCACAGTAGAATGCCGCGATGATACCAGTATATGTGTCACTATTTGATAAGGCTCCAGCAACCATCGCTGTGAATATGGGATACCTATGCCAACATTTTACCGCATCTTTACGTTCTGCACTACACGATACGATGCTACTTTTTTTTCTCTTATTTTTCAAAATCTTCTGTAGACTGAAATCGACATGCTTTGATGAGGACACAACAAAGTCCCAAAATGTCAAATACCGCGATGAAGAACGAAAAAGATGAAAAGACATATCCAGAAGGTGGCTATGGTTGGTTGACAGTGGTCGGTTGCTTCATCGCCACCTTTTTCATGAGAGGAACGGTTGCTTCTCTTGGAGTGCTCTTCATTGCATTTGTGGAGCATTATGGTAAAGGATCTGGAGCGACGTCTTGGGTTCAGTCAATGTACGGTTCGTTGGGATTGGCGCTCGGTGAGTGTGATGTCGTTTGTTTGCCTATTCTGTCGACTGAACTCAACTATTTCAACTATTGCTATACGAAAATGATTGGTGGACAGGTTTCAAATTTACATACTGTCCATCTGCATCAAGGAGAGTGATTTTTCTCAAACTATCTTCAACGAACTTAAAACTATTTTCTTTCAAAATCAATAAAAAATCGGATCTCACTGTGAAAAATTAAGTACCAGAAGAACATAATGTAAATTCACAATAGTGGCTATCCATGTGCTTACTCTGCCGGGGCGTGTGAATGTGTGTGTTTATGTGTGGTGAAAAATCGGTTTTAACTCGAACATTGAATTAGACTTTTCAAACTAAATTGCGCACTGTCATCCTCCGCGATTTTATCTGATGACCGTTTCGTGATTGAGTGATGGGCAGTGCTAGGCAACGGTCATTTATGTACCTTTAAGGCTAGTAGCGAACGAGAACAACACCGTTCAAGTGTGCCACTTCAGATAGTACATGGCATACAGGTGGTCAGAAATCTCTGACAATTTTGTACAGGTCTTCCACAGGTCCTTGCATACCCGGGAAGGTGTTTTCCAAGTAAACACTTTGTAGATGATTTTTAGGAGTTTCAGCGCAGTGCCAATGTGAAAGAGCAAAGTTACGGCATTCAGAGTGTCGAAAGTGTCATGTTATTGTCTTCTGGAAACCATCCAACATGAAAATTAACGAAACATGACACCGTGTAACGCTCCGAGTGCGCACGCACCTGCATTGGATTATTAGAGCAGGACCCAATGAAAATGTTTTCCCCAGAAGATGTCGTCTCGGCGGTCGCTTTGTGAGAGCTACAATCCCCGTCACATGATACCGACACAAGGGCTATTCTGTTCCAAATTTTCAAAGAAAATTAGGATTAGCAGACTATAGTGTACCTGAGTGAATGTAAACCACGTACTTGTCTGACTTTTTGTAAACGAATTCTCACACTATTAAGTTGCTGACATTGGTTGGCCTAAATTACGACATTCTAATAATCTTTTTCTTTGAAAAAACGAATTTTACCTGTTAAAATATCAGAACTTGTCATTTAGGGTGCAATGTCAATACTATCTCGTTCGATCTTCAAGCATTCATAGACATCAGAAAATAAGGAAAGGTATATACTCGCTCCTATACACTGACAACTCAAAAGTCTGTAACTCACTAGCGGCCATATTGTCCATATGTTTCTGAACTGTCGAGTCAGAAAAACACCTGTCGACATGATCATAATTTTCAGGTTACTCTAAGTGTATGATATATAATGTATTCTTCCTGATATCCCAGGACCAGTGGCAGCTGCGTTGGCAAAACGATTTGGTCATCGAAGAGTGGTAATGACTGGTGGAATATTGGCATTCACATCGTTGATGCTTGGTTCGTTTGCGTCCAATATTTGGCAACTAGCCCTTACTGTTGGGACTCTTCATGGTGAGTGAAGAGAGTTTTTAATCGACGGCATCGTCGAGTATACTGGATCTTGTTCTCCCGCTCAAAATGCTCGATGAAGAGGCTTCAGCATACTCAACTTCGTCGAGTATACTGAAGCGTCTTCATCGAGTCATTTTGAGCAGGAGAACAAGACTTTCAATGTATTATAACTTGAGTTAGATTCATATAAAAATCACATTTTAACTGTACAGAATCAAAGTGTCGCAAAAAAGTTCAAGGGTTTTGACCAAGTCGATAGAGTTTCCAATGGACATTTCATCTGTGTTCGACCAATTCTTGTATGTCGCAGTCTCCAAATATATCACCAGTCATTTATTCGTCTGGATTCATATTTCTCATTCAGTATAATCTCTCGTTCTCACTGCTACCATACATTTCTTGTATGTGAAGGTTTGGCGGCTGGTCTGTCGTTTTCGCCAACAACATCATACATGGCATATTACTTCAATAAACGACACTCCATCGCCACTGGTATTGGATACACTGGCATCGGAGTCGGATCCATGGTTCTCCCGCTGATATTCCAGTCGTGTCTTGATAAGTATGGTTTGCAAGGAACGCTTTGGATTTACGCTGCTATGTCAGCCCACCTATGCATTAGTGCCGCCATTCTACGACCGGTGATAATGAGCGGCAAGGCTACACCTTCTCAAGCCCCCGAATCGTCCACTACACCTTTGTCTACAAAATCTGGCAGTGGGGGGAACAGCAGTCACCTGGATGAAGAGCTGTGCGAACAGAACATTGTAACTGGGACCGCTTCAACCCATGGTAGCGAAACAAACCAAGGGTTCAGAAAGAGGACTCGTGGTCTTTTCATAGCTTTGAATGAATCCTTCGACTGTTACCGGCTTATTTCAATACGCCTATACGACATTTACCTTGTATCGGTCTTAACAACTACCACAGGACTTACCATCTCTGCTGCACATTTAGCACCTCTGATAAACGAGGCCGGCATATCGAAAACAAAAACCGCTGTCCTGATGTCTATCTATGGCATCGGAAATGTGCTGAGCGGACCATTTTGGGGAGCTGTTGCATCTTTCTGTAAGATGGATATCAATATTTTCATTGGTTGTGCCTACATTTGTTACGGATTAGTCGTGCTTTTCACACCGTTCCTGAACTCTTTTGCGTCAGCTGCAGTATTTGTAGTTTCCCTTGGTTTTGTGAGAGGAGCATTTTCAGCCCAGAATTCGGTGTGCATACGTAGAATGGTGGGCGATTCTTTGTTCGTTACCGGTTATGGATGGTCGCTAACGGTTGCTGGAGCCGGACAACTCATAGGTCCGTTGATGTCAGGTAAATAGTCGCACTTTCTAAAAGCTGTGTTACTATGTTTATTTCCATGTGTAAAATAAAACATTTAACGATACTTTTCCAAAGTAAAGACATGCTATATAGATTTCGTGTAAAATATTTAATTTTGTGTTTTGTTTTCTGTTTTCCTAGGGTATTTGCGTGACTACACTGGTGCATACAACTATTCGTTTTACTTGGCGGGTTTGATATCGATCGGCGGCGGAGTGTTCTTTCTGATTGGCTATGTGGTTGACAGGAGACTCAAGAAAAGATGGAGGCCAGTTGATTCTACGCATGAAACTGATATTGCCGAGACTGTTACAACGTTGTAATTCAAGAGAGGAAAACAGTTGTGTTTGATGTTTCAGGTCGTGTATTGGGCCGATCCAGACTATGAATTTTCTGCAAGCAATGAACCCGTAGCCCGATAACACTGGTACTTTCTGAAAGCCTAGATATTAGTATATCCTGTGATTTTGTACAATTATATCACCCTTTGATGAACGTTACGTCTTTTAAGCTAAATTCATTTTGAAAAAATTGTGTTGTGCTCACTTTGTTGATTATAGACTTACATGGTTCAGATACTAAGCGCCAGCACGTGAATTTTTAACATGTCGAGTAGATCGCAGACTCTGAGTGTCGAGCCCACAGAGATGCGATCAAATAGCCATTACTCGATCTAATGTCTCTTTTCATTGATTTGATTGCAAGTGAACGTTTCTTGCAAAAGGGAGGGAAGAATGGTTTTGCAACTGCTCTACTATTGAACTTTCGTTGCCCTCTAAATAAAACTGCATCATTTGATATCTTTTGGAGAACTCAGATAAAACAAAGTGCCGAGAAAGCCTTGCAAAGGTTACCGGGATGCCGCCCTCAACGTACACCTTGGTCCTGAAACAGATCACGAGGAAATCACTAGTAGTGGTCCGTGTCTCCTTCATGCCTGCCTGAGAAAAGCTGACAGCGTGACCAACAAAAAGCACTAGTACTGCTGCTGTTCTCTATCGAAAACTATTGTAATAATTATTTGGGTTAACGAATCCCAGTCATATTTGTATCGATCATAAATAAAGTATGAAAAATGATATTCATAATTGATAAGATTTAACTGTTAAATAAAAGTTTAAATAGTATACCGGGATATAAACGTTTAATCTTGCAGTGTGACTTAAGGCACAACGTCATGGTCTCGCTGAGACCAAAGTGCCAATTTTGTGAAAAAAAATCCTGTAAGGTTATTTATCACTATTTGTTTGAATATGCCAACGAAATGTTATTTGTACAATCAAGTCAATACAGATCTGTGGTATGTTCACATACATCTTTTATATAGTTCATTAATCTGTTATGAACTTGGATTGTTGTGTGTGTTTCAGCTACAATTGTCCCAATGTGACTAATTTTAAGGTGAAAGTGAAAGTATCTACAAAAGAAAAGTTCCTAAGCTTTCAAGTTGTTTCCTAATTTTTTCCCCTTGTCTTTCAATATGCAGTGTAAGTTCATCTGTAGGTAACGGTGCATTTGAGGCCGATGAAAATCAGCCTTCACACGCGCCTTCACGAGCATATTATGAACTTAGTAGTTGATCTTCGTTCCTCTGCCACAGGAAAAGCTGCCCATCCCAGCCGTACATGTAAAATTTACTGGCCTGGGAAAATACCCATCGATTCTTATATTAAATGCCGGTTATTAAAGTGCCATCGAAAATTTATTTCAGCCCGTTTAGTAGGGAAAACTTTACGGGAGGTAGTGAGGATGGTATTTCAACCAAAAAGTTCACGCGGCGGGGAAAAAAAACTTGCGATTTATGGATGGCATTTCCGACCGTACACTTTTGCCACCAGAGCTAGCACATGCGCACAAGGTAAGACATTGATTGCGGTAGAGGACAGTGGACTCTACATACAACGAAGAACTGGCCACAAACATAACTGAAATGACCCTCATCAAAACAAGCTCACCATGTTGTACAAACCACGCCCATGTACAAACGAAGGCCCTGTATAATTGTCACTGTCAAAGGAGCCGTGAAATACTGTATCTATTGAATTGCATACTGCATGAAGGGGCAATCTTCGGAAAGGCTGAAAGACTCGACCGGCCAAACTTTTTGCTACTATCCAGCAAATGCGCGCAATAAAATGGCCCTAAAATGGAATGATCACATCCGGAGGCCTGAAGGGGCCATATATGTATGACCATTTCATGGGTCCTTGAACAGCCAGTCTTTAAGTTATCGAGTCCTTGCTTTGAGTTTGATAAGCAAATATCCATCTGTCGAAGCCGACAGGATCATGTACATTAATCTTAGTGTATACACGTCACTTGTCACACCTGAATCAGGTACAGATTTCCTAAGAGCGATAGCGATAGAATAAGGGAGAGTGTCATTATTCACTGCAGGGGTCGGGGAATTGAAAGTTGGTCACTCCAAAAATCAAAAGTTATAACTGGGTCACTCAAAAATCTTAGAATGGGATTTGGGCGATGCAAATATTTGTCACACACTGATGAGGAGGACAAGGTCAAACTTTGGTGGATAAATTTCCTCTGTTGCAGTTAACCCTGGGCATATTTAACAAACAATCGGCTAGAATTTGCCCTGGGTACCGTTTAATATCAGCTTCATGCCCGGACATGGAGAAGGGCAGCATATCGTCATAGTCCGTGGGCTAGAGGGGGTCTACGTGCACCCCCTCCACAGGATAACAAACCTGTATTTTTCAGAACCCTTGGGATCCCTAGAATACGAAATGGAATTTTAACAGAAAAAATATAGGAACGCAATAGCTGTTATGGTCATGTTTTCAAGGGTACCGCAAAATCACGATTTTCCAAGCCAAATGCATTTTCGTCAAATTTGTCTTCTTGTAAGTCATTTGCTGAGCTCATTTTTTAACATAACCTCACTTGTTTGGTATCATTAGAAAGGGAATTTATTCCTCTTTAAGATGAAATATTGCACTATGTGATATCTTCTACAGTTTTTTGTCAAATATAATCAAAACTTACCCCTTACCCAAAATTTAACATTACAAATTACAGAAAATCTCAAATTCTACCAATTTTTTAGCTAGGCATAATAAAAAATGCAATGCTTTGTCTGAAATCTATTTTATTTCATACAGGGACATGTCAGAAATATGAAATAGACTTTTAACAGAAAAAATATTCGGAATCTACAGCTGTAACAGTCATACTTTGAAGGGTACCGCAAAATCATAGTGTTGCAGATTTGCATGCATTTTTGTTAAAATTGTCTTCCTATAAGTTATCTGCTGAGCTTTGTTTTTAAATATAACCTAGCTTGTTAGGTATCATTAGGAAGATAATTTACTAATCTTTGAAATGACATATTGTAACATGCAATATCTTCCTTAGTTTTTATGATATATAACTAAAACTTACCCCATACCCCAAAGTTTACATTGAAAATTTCAGTCATAGCTAAAACCAAAGTCTACATTTTTTATAGCTTGACACAAAAAATCTGGCCGTTTTTGCTATTAAATCTGTTTTATTTGGTACAGGGACATGTGAGAATTATGAAATAGACTTTTAACATAAAAAATATTGGGAATCTACAGCTGTAACAGTCATATTTGGAAGGGTACTGCAAATCTGAAACTCCACCACTTTTTACAATTTATCAACTTTATATACCAAAGGCAATGCTTGTATGCAATCTATGAAATCTGTGTTTTTGTCAAAAAAGTATGTTACAAATATGAAATTAACTTTTAACAGGAACATAATATGATTTTGTAGCCTTTTGCATCATATTTGGAAGGGTACCCAGGTATCAGGGCAAATTTGCCGAAACACATACATTTGCAATATATGGGTTCCCCTCCAAAAATGATCCAAATAGCTACTAATTTGTATCATCTTCCCGTTAAAAGTTAATTTTATACTTGTGACATACTTTTGTAACAAATAAATCAGATTTTAAACAAGAATTGCCTTTTGTATTATGTGCAGCAAAAAAATGGTAGAATTTAAGATAAGCCGTAATTTGCGATTTGAACTTCTTGGGTATGGGGTAAAGTTTGACCATGTTCCAGGAAAACTATGAATGACATTGTATATTACAATATGTCGTCTTAAAGAAGAATAAATTGCCCTCTAATGATACCTCACAAGCCAGGATGTGTCACAATAAGTTCAGCAGATGACTTACAAGAAGAAGAATTTAACAAAAAAGGTGCCAGTTTGCGGTACTTCGATTTTGCATTTCCCTTCAAAATATGGCTGTTACAATTATACAGTCCAAATACTTTTTCTGTTAAAAGTCTATTTCACATTTCTGACATGACCCAGTACAATATACAACATATTTAATACCGAAACAGAGCTATTTTTATCATGTCTAGCTAAACATTCAAGGAATTTGATCACGTTATCTATGACAGTACTTTCAATATAAACCTTGGGGTATAGGGTACGTTTTGTTCATATTCCATGAAAACTATACAAGATCTTGCCTGTTACAATATGTCATTGTAAAGACTATTTAATTAACTTTTCAATGATACTAAACAAACCCGGTTATAATCAATAACAAGCTCAGTAGACGACTTATAAGATGACAGATTTAACAAAAAACGCATGCGAATTAGGAATACTGAGATTTTGCTGTACCCTTCAAAATACAGCTGTTACAGCTATAGAATCCCAATATTTTTTCTGTTAAAAGTTCATTTCATATTTCTGATATGGCCAAGTACAAAATAAAACAGATGTCATACAAAAAATTGCCTAATTTTTTATGTCTGCGTAAAAAATTGCTTGAATTTGACATTAGCTATGACAGTAGTTTTTGATGTAAATTTTGGGGTATGGGGTAAGTTTTGGTCATACTTCATGAAAACTATACAAGATATTGCATGTTACAATATGTCATTTTAAAGATTAGTAAATTATATTTCTAATGATACCTAAAAAAAGGTTATATTCAAAAACAGACTCAACAGATGACTTATAAAAAGACAGATTTAACAAAAATGCATGCAAATCTGCAACACTGATATTTTGCAGTACCCTTCAAAATATGACCGCTACAGCAGTAGAGTCCTAATATTTTTTTCTGTTAAAAGTCTACTTGATATTTCTGACATGTTCCTGTACCAAATAAAAAAGATTTAATAGCAAAAGCGGCCAGAGTTTTTGTTTCTAGCTAAAAAATTGGTAGAATTTGGTTTTAGCTCTGACTGCAATTTTCAGTGTAAACTTTGAGGAATGGGGTAAGTTTTTGTTATATATCATGAAAACTATAGAAGATATTGCATGTTACAATATTTCATTCTAAAGATTGGTAAATTATCTTTTTATCTAACAAGCCAGGTTATATTCAAAAACAAGCTCAGCAGATAACTTAAAAGAAGACAAATTTAACAAAAATGCATGCAAATCTGCAACACTGTGATTTTGCGGTACCCTTCAAAATATGACTGTTACAGCTGTAGATTCCAAATATTTTTTCTGTTAAAAGTCTATATGATATTTCTGACATGTCCCTGTACCAAATAAAATACATTTAACAGCAAAAACGGCCAGATTTTTTGTGTCAAGCTAAAAAAATTGTAGAATTTGGTTTTAGCTATGACTGAAATTTTCAATGTAAACTTCGGGGTATGGGGTAAGTTTCAGTTATATATCATGAAAACTAAGGAAGATATTGCATGTTACAATATGTCATTTCAAAGATTAGTAAATTATCTTCCTAATGATACCTAACAAGCTAGGTTATTTTCAAAAACAAGCTCAGCAGACAACTTATAGGAAGACAATTTTAACAAAAATGTATGCAAATCTGCAACACTGTGATTTTGCGGTACCCTTCAAAATATGACTGTTACAGCTGTAGATTCCAAATATTTTTTCTGTTAAAAGT
>LD344710.1:108604-128073 GCA_001465055.1 Ptychodera flava | reverse complement strand
TTATCACAGACCTAATTAATGAAGAGGACTCTATCCTCTCTGAGGACATGTAATCAAAGTACCCATTAACAAGTGGGGACTGTGTCATCAACGATGACTTGTTGTTGCAAGTGTTAGACAGAAACTGCAGTCAATTACTTTAACTTTATGGTAGAACAAATTGATTATAATGACCTTATTGACTTCTTTGATATCATTTAACATACTCATGCTTCCCATCAAATGCTGTAATCAACACATGGTATACAATGATAAAAGTTAAATTCTCACATCTGTGCCTTTCACTTTCGGTATATGAATAATTCTCACATCTGTGCCTTTCACTTTCGGTATATGACTATTTTATTTTGAGATATCTTTTTTAAAATGTACGCAGAGAAATAAGAAATGATCCAACAACTCTGTTTGGGAAATTATTAAGAAAAGCTCTGGATTTCATAATGGATTGTAGTCCCAACTACTGGTACTCCCACAACGGATAAATTATCTTTTTTTACTTTAATGACCTTTTTCCAACTTTTTTATCTTCCACCGCTTGAGCACATTTAAGTTCATTTAGCATACCGTATATTCAAACATAGTAGTAAATTCTCTCAAAATATAGAAATGGTTATCAAACTGTCTATGAATAACAACATTATATTTTACCATATCAAAGCCAATTTTCCAAACTTCAGCATATTACAAATTGTATTATGACAGCCGGTAGGTTAAAATATTGGCTGGGTTCACCTTTTAGCATGTAAAGCAATCATAAGTTATTTGATAAAAAAGTGTTAATTTATGCAAATGTATGCAAATCTTCCAATGTCCTGGCTTCTTTTTTCTCCAATTTCAATATTACCAAAGAATTTAACTCCACTCTGGCTGGGTCAAATTTTCTGAAATTTTCACATAATATATAACTATATAACAAAACAACAATTTTGTTTGACAAAGAAATTCTTACATTTTGAATAAGAGGCATTTTCATTTGGTTAATCATGTTTTTCATCACTTTTGAGTTTCAGTCTTTCAACCCATGCCATTTTAGAATGATAGATAATGCAAAATAAAATATTTAGTCGTTTTATTGTACATATACTTTTCTTTCAAGTGAAGTTTTACATTTCAGAAAATACTGTCAAGTTTTTGACTTAAATTAATGTTCATCCTTAATACCAAAACTGAGGTTTTTTACCTTAAATATACACCCATTTCATCCGTTGAGTAAACTATTGCTACCATACTAAACCATAGATTCTCTGCTTTTTGAAAATATGTTGTAAAGGGGGTTTCCTTGTCATCTAAGATGAGAAATATTCCTTTGAAAAAAACTATGTTGGCAACATGCAGCTCCTCCTTAACATTCATATTGTACTCTGCTGTTTCATAATACAACGACTACAATCTTATACAGATAGTGTATGTGTAAAATGATTGAAAAAAATATAAGTGTTATTTAAAAAATAAATTATTTTACATTTCTGATGTTTCATTTCCATGGTAACTAGTCCTTCCTCATGGACTCTCTTTTCTGCAAGAATTTCTTCAGGTTCATTTGTTGTGCCTTTTCTGCTAACTTCTTCCAGCCTCTGTGGTTGTGTTGGTGTAGCTGTTTCCATCTCACTTCCCTCCCTGCCAGTCATCTCAGGTTGTGTTGATGTGACTGTCTCCATTTCATTTCCCTCCCTGACGGTCATCTCAGGTTGTGTTGGTGTGGCTGTCTCCATCTCACTTCCCTCCCTGACAGTCATCTCAGGTTGTGTTGGTGTGGCTGTCTCCATCTCACTTCCCTCCCTGCCAGTCATCTCAGGTTGTGTTGGTGTCACTATCTCCTTCTCACCTCCATCCCTGACAGTCAACTTAGGTTGTGTTGGTGTGGCTGTCTCCATCTCACTTCCCTCCCTACCAGTCATCTCAGGTTGTGTTGGTGTGGCTGTCTCAGTGCCAGAGATTATAGTTGCAGAATGAACATCATCAGTTACTTCTAAATATGAATTGCAGAAATAAAAACACATTTTTCATCTAGAAATCAGGACAGTTTCATCAGACCTAAAACAGTTTTTGTAGATATTTTGTAGCATCTTTCAGTCTAGGTATGGATGTAATTTTGCATTTGTAAAAAGTTACTGTGAACGAAAGGATTTCAAAGTGCACATGTTTGGTGCTAATAGAGATCAATATTACAGACCTTGAGAATATTATTTCAGTATTGAACTATTATATATAATAGCTGTTAAGTTAGATGTTCACCACAGCACTCAGGGCATGCTCAATATCTGTGAGTGGGATCAGTGTAAGCTTGAGTATTGGTCAGACATGTATATCAGTACTGTATTAAAATTTTGAACCTAAACTAGAATTTTTAGTTGATTCTCTATGTAGCAAATACGATAATTCTGAGTTATGCAATAATCTATGAGTCAATCACCATAACTATGGTTTTCAAAGAGCTGAAGCAAATCATTAAGTACATGTTCCCGAACCTGTATGTATGTATTTTATTTTATTTTATTTTATTTTTTTTTTTATTTGATACACAGATCAACGGGCAAACCCACTAACAGATCTGCGAAACAAAAAAGTCACACCATCACAAGACAAATGTACAAGACAACCATAAAAGTAACACGTTACATTAAATTGAAAAAAAAATACACTAATCAAAAAAGGAGAACTGTTAAAATGACTGGATAAAATAGTTTTAAAACTACACACTGCTTATGTCGATAAAATGTCAGACACAAGCTCTGAGAGTTTTCTTTCATCATTGTCTTGTTCTTTCATTTATACATGGATTTTCAGTTTTTCCATTTTGAATAATTATCCCATATGCAAAATGTAAATATTTGTCACTTGTGTTGTCTTTGTTCCCCAAAATAGTGTCTTACCTTTTATTCCCATGTCTTCATAAGAATATTGACTTCCAACTTTAATTTCAGCCTTTCCTTCTTGTTTAAACTCAGAATGTATCTCTTCCAGAGCTGACAGTTTTGCCTCTAGAACACTGATGACATTTTCCTTCTCTTCCAGTTCAGATGAAAATTTCTTCTCTCTGATAGAGTCTATTTGGCTTGTTAATGATTTTTCAGTATCACCTATGTTCTGTGTTAATTCTTTTATTTGTTCTTCCAAAATAGCCTTTTCCTGTCTAGCTTCATATAGTTGATGATGTAGAACCGACTTTTGAAGATCATTCTCACCTATTTGTGCTAACAACTGCTTAACTATGTACTCTGTAATTTGGACCTGCCTAATTTGACATGGAAGTAAACTTCTAGTAAGTAAACTGACATTTTCATCTGATACTGGTAGAGTTAGAACTTCAGTGCCATCTCTGATGAGTTGTACCTCCATTTCTGTAAGGAAGATATAAAAAACAAAGTTTGCCATTGACAAACTAACATTACATGACTCATAATGGCTCTCTTTTGCAAGCAATGAACATGCATTTATTGAAAGATCAAAATAGCAAAATTTATGCTGTCTTAAAAATTACTCAAAAGACACATTGCATTGTTTCCAAACAAACAAAATAGAAGAATAGCTTCAACCAGGCAAACATCCTCGAGGTTTTGAAAATGAAATATTGGCAGGCTCCCTTCAGTATTTTGATATGACATATACATTCTCATCATTTCATCATCAGGAAAAATGTACACAGAGCTTTCACCATCATGCATATTAACTAATGACTGAAAATGTTTGACAGATTTCTTGATATGACTTTGGCATATAGTTGCCATAAGTTACCTTTTATTGTATTTTGCAAACAATAAGGGTGAGTAATCTAATACTGACTTGACCCTCTTGAATTAATTACAAGACTCAACAGTCGTTACCTTGAGTATCCAGGTCCTGAGTTGCAGTATCAGAAAAGAGATACCTCCTTACACCGAGTAGGCCTAAGATGCCCTGTCTACAGGATAGGATGTGTTGAACTGCGTCTGCATTTGTTGTCAGTATTAGTTGCAGCATATCACACTGCCTTCCTTTCAGTCTGATACACTTCTCAGCTTTGAACATTGTCTGTAGACCAGTCTCAGTGGATGACTTAATTTCCTGTGCTGGGTCAATCTCAAGTAGCAACAACTTTGATGGATCCTTTCCTGCATAAAGATATATCCAGAGTAAGTTTGCAACTACCGTAATTTGAATATCACATGTTCAAAGTTTCATGGATGCTTTCCTCTTGATTTTGTTACTGGTGTTGAAATATGATAAGAAGATGTATTATTTTGCTCTTTATGAAAATCAGGGAATTTTTATTCTGAAATCTACTTCAGATTATAAAGTCATTCTGTCGATAAGTTGAATGACACAAATACTACATACATAGTCATTTGTCTATAAGTTCAATGATGCAAGTACATCATACTATTGAATGCCCATGATGATATGTTTGATGACATCGGTATTTTGTTCAAATTATACTTTCGTTAAATGTATGTGGAAGAAATATTGAATTTATTGTCTGCATGGTTCTTGTATTATGACTTAAGATAATTTCACTTCCAATTTTATTGTGACAAAGGTCAAATATATTATGTTATCACTACCTACCGTGCTTATCATCATCATCCAAATTATTCTCTTTGGAATGTTGTTCAACAAATTCAGTTTCCCCAGCCTTCTGAAACACAAAGATTTGTGCATTATTCTATCTGTGCTTCCCAAAGTCTTTCTCACGTTGCTTTTATGATCAACTATAATTCTTAATTTTTCCTCATCTGACAGTCAAAACATGAGTAATAACATAGACTAACAAGGCTGATTAGACCAACAACAGTAGCATTCAACTATTTATTAGCTCAAATTTGGTATACCAATGTGAGGTAATCGTATAAGCTGAATCAGTTCATTTGCATGCCATTTGCATGTCTGTATGTATGTATGTATGTATATATGTCCGTCCGTCCACGTCAAAAACGGCTAAACCGCAGCACCTACTGTCTTAGTATTTGGTGTACAGGTGCACCTAGGGATGGAGATGTGAATTTGTTCAAATGAACATGTCAGTGCCAAAAATGTGCAAATGAGGGGAAAAAAGGAAAAACCCTGCAAATTGTTAAAACTCTGTAACCGTTGGTCAGATTGGGTTGAAACTTGGTGTGCAGGTTTCTTTAGGCATTCTAAAATAGGTGTTTAAAATTTTGGATGAAATTTGCATGTTTCTATTTTTAGAGTAATTTTCTACAGTTTTTAGTCAAAAAATGTTTTTCTCTAAAACTACTCATCTGATTGCTTTGAAAGTTGGTATACATGTTCCTCAGGATGACCTCAGTCAAGTGTATATAAATTGAATTGAAATTTTAATATTTGTAATTTTGGGGAAATTTTCCAAATTTTTGGTCAAAACTATTTTTATTGAAAAATTACTGATCTAATAGCTTTGATATTTGGTATACAGGTTCCTAAGGTTGATCAAAATCAGTTTAATGAATATTGTGAAGATATCTTGAATTTTGTATTTTTGCTGAATGTTTTGGTTACTTTTCTCATTTTAAGTAAAATTTTTTCTTCTCTGAAACTGCCAGCCCAATTGCTCTCAAATTTGGATTGGATGTTTGCAAGGGTGTTACCCTTCTAATTGTTGAAATTATGACAAAATTAGAAATAATACTGTTTTGGGGCAATTTTTGTCATTTTTGGTCAAAAAATCTTAAAAGATATATTCTTTTTAAAGCCCCTGGACAGACAGCTTTCATATTTGGTGTACAGATGTCCAGAGATGACAATAGTTAGATATGTGGAAATTGTCCTGAAATATACAAATTTGTATATTTAAGACAATTTTGTCATTTTTGGTAAAGAAAACTTGTTCTCAAAATTATTTGTCTGATAGCTTTGTAATTTGGTACAAAAGTCCCAAGGGATGTTATGAGATAAATTTTCTGCTCAAAGTGTTGGGAAACCCCAAAATTTTTATATTTTAGGTAATTTTCTTTTGTGACCTTAAATGACCTACACCAACCCAGGATATGTTGTGAGAGAGTTTTGAAGGCTGTGAACATAATTTTGTCATATTTAATATCAATTTGTAGTAAAATTTGATCAAGAAAACAAAGCTGAGGTAAATTTTTTCATGTTTTCATTGCTAACCAATTTTTGCAACTTTTGCATGTAAGACACAAGAACTGATGAGAAATTTGGATCCAGGATAATTCCAGATGTCGTAATTCCCCCCCCCCCCCGGGGGCCCCCACAGTAGAAGGCATTTCACTATCTGTAACTGACTTAAGTGCTGTTTACATTTGAATGATAGCACTCATAGCATTAATTAAAACATCCCCAAGGTTGTAAATACATTTCCTGCCATGCCAGCTGGTCTTATGTAAGGGGTGGAACATTTGATATTCAGGAGGGGGTAGGGGATAAAAGATTGATGAGGTAGCGTTACTTTTTACCAGATCCCTTGTCATTCTTGTTTTTCTAGTTTAAATATTTCTTGAATTTACCAATTCAAACGGAATGTGAGCACACTGTACTTGACGGTATTTTATAAATTGTGTGAAAAGTTGAAATTTATACTTGTCTTTCTCTGGAGAACGATAGTATTGCAAAGCATATCAGCCTCTATAAAATGTATTCTTTCAATATTTGGCTGTGTTAAATAGGCATTGAGCAGGCATCATGGGCCAGTGGCTAGAGCAGACTTGGACGCATGATCACAGTATGGGGAGTTCGAGCCCCGGCATGGCCATAATGCTGTGTCCTTGAGCAAGGCACTTAATTCCTCATTGCTTGTCCCCACCCAGGAGTGATGAGTACCTGGTAGGACAGTGGTTGTAATGTGTGTGTGTGTGTGTCGCTCTGCTGCGCTTATTGGCTGCACATGTGAGCTGTTGTTTGCTCCCCAGGGAGTTGAGTGGTATCATATTAGGTCCAGTGACCAGGGGTACTAATAATTGTAAAGCGCCTTGAGCACATGTACCTTGTGGATATTTGCACTATATAAGAACCAATTATTATTATTATTGTTATTATTATTATCAAACAGTACAAATGATTAGCATTCTAGTTGAACCTCTTTTGTCAGTGTTAGATGGTAGAAGTCAAGTAAATTAAACTTGCTTGCTCAACGACCATTGGATTTGGATTTTTGCTTGTTAAATAATGTCAGTGTCAGTAAACTGCGCAATAAAACTCACAGTAAAAGCTCAGAAATGAACTCCCATGTGTGTTTCCAAGAGTCTTGCTGTCTATTAAATGACAAATGTTGTACTGTAGTTTAATGCAAACAAAGTCACAACTCTCTTTAAACCATACAATTGTTCTAAATATCACCTTAAATCAAATAACTGGTTTTGCAGACAATTCTGTAACTCCCGGAATACCGGATAAATATCATGGAATTATATTTTACTCACAGTTGAGACCACCTGCACTTCTTCAACACTGTCTTCTGCTATGTCATCAAGGATTGCCAGTGTTTGAACACCACCACCATCTCCTACAGTAAAATGAATTCCAATATTATGATACAGTGCAAATAAGGTCACATTTATTGTCTTCTCAACAGTATGGAAACCAAGGATACGATTTCTTGAAATGAAAGCAATATGATACACAACAAGTGATATTTATGACTCTCTAATTTTGCATCAATACTAGGTAAAATATTTTTTTACAAGTTGAATTATTGTTGTGCTTCAAGAAATATTGACATACTTGGGTGATTGATTTTCGAATTTCAATAAGTACAAAATGAGTTAGTAATCCAGGTACTCAATTATGTAACAATTAATAACCACCAGTGTTTTCACCAGGTATCTCTCGAAGTGGTTTAATGTCACCAACTACCTAAAACATAGTGTCAATGACAGTTGACTCACATTTGGTTTCTTGTGGCAGGCCAGAGTGAGTATACTTAACTAAGTTTACTCAGAACATGCATACGGAGTTGCAAAGCAAATGGATGAACGATTTCAGAGAAAATTTTTTTTTTGACAAAATTGTGAAAAAATTGCCCCAAAAATACAAAATATGAAAATTTCACCACAATTTGAAGACATTCAAATAAAGTTGCCAGAAGGTACATGCATACCAAGTTTCAAAGCAATCAGAATGGTTAATTCAGGGACAATAATTTTTGACAAAAATGCAAAAAATTACCGCAAAAATACAAATATGAAAATTTCACCACAATTTGAAGAAATCTAACAGAAGTCAACCCCAGGATCAAGAGTATCAAATTCCAAAGCCATCCAACAAGGACTTTCAGAGAAAATTAGTTTTTGACCAAACACGGCAGAAATAGCCCCAAAAGAAAAATACAAATATTAAAATTTCACCATAATTTGACCCAAATCAGATAGAGGCCAACCGTGCATACCACATTTCAAGGCAATAACTTTCAGAGTAGAAGATTTTTTGACCAAAAATGGGAAAAACTGTTCCCAAAATACAACTATCGTAATTTTACCAAAATTTGAACAAATCTAACTAAAGTCACAATAAAAACCTGCATACCAAGTTTCAATCAAAATTGGCCTGTGGTTACAAGTTTTAGCAATTTTTTCTTTTTTCCTTTTCACCTTATTTGCATATTTTTGACACTGACATGTTAATTTGAACTAATTCATATCTCCACCCCGGTTGCACCTGTACACCAACTACTACTATAGTAAGCACTGCGGTTATGAAATTTTGTGGTGTGGATAGACATACATGCACACACACTAACTTACATACCTACATAAGTACAGACATGTAGATGCTGCCGACCTACCATACCTGTATAAGCTCTCTTTGGTATATATATATATATATATATATATATATATATATATATATATATATATATATATATATATATATATATATATATACGGTGTATGTATATATATATATATACGGTGTATATATATATATGGTATATATATATATATATATACGGTATATATATATATATATATATATATATATATATATATATAAAATTAGGGCTGATTTGGTTTGGATTAAAGAAAACTATTAAATTATGCAAATCTAAGTTATGCAAAGTAAATAAAATTTGTAAAATAAGTAAATTAAGATTGAATATTGATCAACAATCAATAAAGACACTCCTGTTTCTTGTTTTTTTTATTAATGTTTTCTAATGTTCCACTCTGAGCATGTACCTGTATATCCCAGATATTTCGAAGGGACTAAGCCCTTCTTCTTCATTGGGTCCACTACAGTCACTGATCTAGAACTGCCACTGTCAAGTTCAGAACTCCTTGCATGACAAAAGAGTAATTATGTAACAATTATGTAACAGTTTCTGGTGCATGTCCAAGTGTTGATGGTGCCCTCTGGTGGGGATGGCAGCCTACTTTGTCTGTTGATTCCATTGTTTATTGTGTTTTGTATATCTGGGATATACCAGCTCAGAGTGGAACATTGATATACCGGTACTCCTATATATTATTAACAATTGAGAACTAATGTTTCCTAAATTAGAAACCTACAACAATCATTCACTTCATTCCTTCAAGTTCAATTACAGCTTATTGTAATCTTAAGGCAAACTCTAATTGATAGTCCTTTAATTTTTAATACATCGTTCTGTACATAGGAAGCTGATATGATATTGGTGTGGCTACAGATAAAGAATTAAATCAACGATGTGATGTCACATCATAGACTGCAACCGTGTTGGAGAATAGTACTATCAATACTCCTTGGTTCAGGGGTACCTAAGAAAGTGGCTTTTGAATGAAAAGGACAGCTTTGACACTGTGCAGGATAGCTTGGGTAGGGAAATGATAGCTGCTGAAATGGAATCAGTAAACGATAGCTTTGAACATATTTTGATGTTAATAGCATAAAACAAGATAATGATGACAGCAAAAGCAGTGGAAGTGGCGGTATTTTACCCGATTTGTCAAAAAAATCACCAAATTCTGTTGTGTAAGATGCCACATTCAGTGAGTTTCAGGTTCAGTTACACTTCTGTAAAGTTTCTGCCTCCATTTTACAAAATTTGCAGAGAAATCACAGTTTTCGAACTGAACAGGCAACCGGGAGGTCCTATTCTAATACATGTACAGGGATTAGAATGTATATGATAGTGTAGTTGTGAGCGTTGGCAATGTTTGTTTTCCAGAGGTAATTAAGACTTACCAAGATTTCAAAGTCTGCTTCAGATAAGATGAATAGTTATCTTCTCTACCTTCCATGTATGCACAAGCACTGTTTTCACACACTATCAAACCGGTTTACACAATCCATGTTAGAATTTTATAGGATGTCCTGCTAGCCTGTTCAGTTCAAAACTGGGAATGGAGATTTCTCTGCAAGTTTTGTAAAATGGAGTGGGGGAACTTTACAGAAGTGTAATTGGACCTGAACCTCACTGAGTGCAGCATTTTAGACAACACAACTTTGTGATTTTTTGTCTAAAATGGGTAAAATATTTACCGCTGCTACCTGCAGTGCGTTTGCTGTCAGCCATCTTGTTTTACGCCCTCAATAGCAAAATATGTTCAAAGCTTTTGTTTTAGATGACCAAACTCATGGATTCCATTCCAGCAGATATCGTTTACCTACCCAAGATAACCTGCATGGTGTCAAAGGCTGTCATTTTCATTCAAAAGCTACACTTTCTTACGTACCCCTGTGGTTATAGAGGGTGATAATTGCCATACGTTTGTTTGTTTTAGCAACTTTGATCAAATTTGTGGGGAATTGCACAATCATGTACTCTGAAAACAAACAACATCTACTTTACCAGTATAAATTAAATCATGCTCAATTATTACAAGTATATATTTGGTAGAATATTTAAAGTCATCGTCACAAGTAACTTACGATTGATAAAGAAGAGTTCAACTTCCTTGAATCTCTCCACCTTGTATGTTGCCTTCAACTTAAGTTTGATTCCAACTTCTGACGCAATCTCTCTCATTTCATCTGTTATAAGCAGTGGTTCAAATTCTTTGGCCAGACTTCCACATCTACAGGTCTGCTTAAGTTTGTAGAGATTGTAAAGACATAATAACCTAATCAAGATCCCCAATGATTTTTCTCTCAAGCTAGTGGAATCCACACCTTCACCAAGTTTCTTCTTGCAGATTTTCTTTACTTCTTGACATTTGTCTTCGTTGTCCACTACTTCTCCAACTCTGCGTTTCAGTGCCTGTTTACAGTCTCTCCATGCAGTGTTCAGGTGGTTCAACAGTTCCTCCCTCTTTTCCTGTTTCTGATGTGCTGGGAGGGTTTTTAACTGTTCCTCAATTTCCGTAAGACATTGGTCATATACATCGGTGTCAAACTCTATTTGTACATCAGCAGATTCTATGGAAATGCAGTGACAGATATAATTATATTGAATTATGGACTCAAATATATTATACCACATTATCAAATAATAAACCACTAATTAGTACTAATAGTGATATCAATTCAAGTTTTAACTGTTTATAGTTCATCATCAATTAATTACACTTTTATTAAATATAAGTTTAATTGATATTGTATTCAAAGTGCTTATCATAAAGTTGTGTGGACAATACCACTAGAAATATCAAGTCCTTAATGTTTAACATAGAATGAATTGTAAGAAATATTTTGTGTTTAGAAATTCAAAATAGCATCAATACAGAAATGCAAAGTGCATATATATAATTAATAGAATACCTTTCTCATCTCTCCCCTGTCCATGATCTTTGCTATCATCTTCAGTTTGTTGCTTGGCAGCAGTAGTTAACAGGGATGTAAACCTGGCATAACTTGTTTGTATGACTTCACTCTTAACCAAGTCTGCTTTCAGATCCTTTGCCTTCTCAAAAGACAAAGGTGTGTCTCGTAGATGTTTTAGTATCGTCTCTGACATTTTTTTCACTGGATTTGTCACAACAGTGTTATCAGCATGCTTTCTCAGGTATTTCATGATAAATTTCCCAAGATGAGATGACTCACTAACAGCAGTTGGTAAACCAGATATCATCGCTTCCAAACCATAAAAGCTGTAATCCACATAACATGAAGCAGGCAAGCAAAGGTGAGACTGTTGTATAGATCTGAGAAAATAGTTAGCTGAGTGTCCAGGATGAAGTGTAGGCTTGAGATGAGGACACTTCATCTTATCAGAAAGGAACTTGTGAACAGTCTTGTCTGCTTGTTTAGAGACACCTTGTATCTTCCACATTGGAGGGTTTGTGTGTGTTGCCTTCCACTGATTAGCTGCTTTACCAATGGATGTTGCCATGACATCACATCTTTCTATGGCTTCTTGCATATTTAACTGACCACAGGTTAGTATGTGGTGCTGTGTGATCTCTTCTCCAGGGTCTTTCAAAAAAGAACAGCTGCTTGGTCTTGGGAGAATCTCCTCATGCGGAATTTCTGACAACTGCCTACCTTGAAACTCTGCCCTGTATGCATTCTGGAAGTACGCATAGATTAGAGGTCCGATGGAAAACATTAGGTCTGCTTTACTTGCCATTCGCAGCATCTTATCTTCAAAATCTGTCAATCCATACTGTTCAGCCTGTAGGCAGTTGTGTTCTGGAATGGCTTGGTTGATAAGAACTAACTGTGCATCAGGAAAGAGTTTTGCTCGAATATCTGCAGCTGCAAATCCTGTTTTTGGAGCATAACCAATGACATATCTGACGTTGTCCAAGTCTCTGAGATCAGGATAGTGGATTTCATGATTCAGCAACCACTTCAACTCAGGAAGTTCATCTTTTGGATCAGCCCATTCCTTTTTCTGAGCTGGAATCAAGGTAACACCACAGCTCTTAGCATCTTTCTTCTGGTCATCACTGATTTTGACATCAAGTACAGTAGAGTAGGCATTCAAAGCTTCTCCCAGCTTGGCCTTTCTTGCACAGAAATCTTGGACAAGAGTTATGTGAAATCCTGTCAGACCCAGCTCATCTTTATTCCATGAATTTCCAACAAATAATGCTGCAGGTTTAGAAGGCACCAAGTGAAGCTGGGCTTGTTGGAAGAGATTTTCATGTATTGCAGATGCAGCATTGTGTGTCTTTTCATACATCCCGACCACATGTGTAATATCTTCTAACTTTGCAAGTCCTGGATAGTAATTATTGTGATTAAGAAGCCATGTTATTGTAGGTGGATCTTCAAATTGCGTGGACCATTTTGGTCTTGTTGCTTGAATCAAAGTAACTCCATGTGTTGCTGCCTCCTCCTGTTGTTGCTTACTCAAATCAACATCAAGAACAGTACAGTAAATTTCTGACAGGTCAGATGGTCTCTTCTTCAGTGTCTTTTCACAGAAATCACTGATCAGCTGCCAGGTTGTTGAACCCTGTGAGTCTTTGTTCCATGATGTTGATATGAGCAGTGCTTCCATAGTTGCCATAGGTTGCCACGTAGTATAATTTCAATATGCTATATTATCTACCTGCACAATAGTCAAAAGTCAAGGTAATTGTATGTTATGAGAGTCTCTTCATTGATCAAAGCTGTCATTGAAAAAAGAAACATTTTCTTGTTTTTACAAAATAAGGTATCAACAGAGAAAAGAAGGTAACAATTTTCATCCAATATCTGTAGGTTTTAATGCCATTGTCTTACATCTTTGCTGCTTTCATTATTCTGTTTGATAGATATTTACTACACCCAGGATACACATTAAGAAATTTACATCAGTTAATAATCAACTGAACGCTGTTAAGACAGAACATGCTTTAGATATTGAGCTTCAGAAGTGAAACAAAAGTTTTCTTCTTTTTATTTTTTGAAAACAACTTTTACACCATTTGACGTTTGAAGAATTGGTGCATCAGCATAAGTCACAATGTACAAAATTATTGAATCAAGTATCTTTTAACTTAGAGATCATCAAAATGCAGCTTGAATGTTGTATCTCTTTCGTCTACTACAAGAGGAGGGAGTAATCGTTCAAATTTACTCCTTTTGTGGGTTTACTGAGTCTACCAGCTTTAGCACTACTGCATGCTACCGGTATATGTAGCTATATAACCAATTTTTCTTATCAATATTAATTTCAATCAATCACTAGTACTACCCAGAACATATAAAAAGTATCGAAATATGAAATCTAATGCCATTATCAATTTCATGTCGCACATTCTGTAAACAATGACATTGGTATATGTATGGCACTTACTTCTTGGGAATAATCATTTCGTTCGGTTGTACAAAAAAAATATTACTGCTGCAGAACACTTAAAATATTTACTCCCATGCTGGGCAGAGAAATCAAATGTGTATCCCCTATTTTGTAAAAAAGTGATTTAATTGATCTGTGAAAGAGGTCACGTATGTTTTTGCTTCGCTGACAAACAAACTGCTCTTCCGGATACTAAAAATCATCCTCACACTATAACAACTACATGCAATTTTCTTTGTCGTAGTTTTTAATCTGTAATGTCATGCATTTTACTATAACGAGCATCGAACAAAAGTGAAATGAAATCTTGTAGACGGCATTTTTTGTGTTTACAAACAAAAATAGTTCCGGGTCAAAGTTGGTAAATACTCATTAACATAAAGGTATGGCATAATGTTTTTGGTATTGCACTGCAGTGCAAATACCGGTAGTACGCGCGCGCTTCGATGCAAGTAAACTGTGGTACATATGTAATAATTAAAATTATGTCACATTTTCAGTTATCATAATATCATGACAATTAAGTTCCTTCTGAAGTCTTATAATCATGTTAAACTAATAATGTCAACATCATTAAATCTTTATGCTAAGATAATTGCTGGAAGAATGCTCAAATCCCAGCATTAGCAGATTCAATTTAAACTTCCTGTCAATCACACCTGTTACTTCAGCATATTCGACACAAACAGCACACTGTATACTTACATGAGAATGTCTCACATATGAAGTCTTGATATTTAAGAATCATAGGTGTCAGTTTTCTGCCAGGCTTTGCATGTACAGAGAAATGTGGACATTATTTCAGTAATCAACCAGGAAGTACTAGGATAACTCAAATTGCCAGACATTCAGTTTCACTGTACATCAGAACCGGTATATGTGATTCAGAACTGGACCAATGTTTTACATAGATACTGTATAGACCAAAGTCCAGTTTTACTGCCATAAATTAGTATATTGTAAGCCTGTGCCAGTACCAATTGTATGATTACTCCTCAACCTTGTTAATTTGTTCATTAATATTTAACTTATTTTGGCAATAATTCTCGTTTATGTCAGGTCACACTTGCTTCAAATGGCTACTATTGTTACAGTAATTTGATGAAGTTCTAAATTTCAAATGAAGTCATTATGAAATGAATTCCAGGGCTCGAAATAATACCTGTCTGCCTGTCCCGGACAAGTGAAATTTGGCCTGGGACAAGTAGTTTTCAAAAGTACTTGTCCAAGTGGACAGGCAGGTTTTTTCAGCCTGCAACCAGTATTTCAACCTATTGACTACAGCAAATATTCATAAGTCTAAATTTATGTACCTTTTAACATTTTGAAAATCATTATTTGGATATTTACCTGTCAGAAAAAAGTAAAAGAAAGTTCGATAATATCTAATCACTGTTTACAGGAGGCAGCCATGTTGATTTATCTAAGCTGTCACGTCTCAAATCTCTTAGATTTTGAGATTCTCAGAGCTATCTTGACACCGAGGGCGCTGTTACGCCAGTTTGCATACGATACAGATATGAGTTTGTTGAATTAAATTGAAATTAGTATAGTTTCTTAAAATAAATTTTGCCATTTTGGACAGGTGCTTTTTATTTTGACTTGTCCAGTTGACAGGTGGTTGAAAAAAAGTATTTCGAGCCCTGATCAGCATTACTGGCTGTAAAACTAAATAACACAACAATTAAATCAGCCAGTCGGATTATAACAAATCTTGTGGTGATTGTGTGCCCCCAAATATCCTTTAGTGTGACAATCATTTAACTCATCACTATGATATATAAGTTACACATTCCTAAGGCTGTTCCTTTAGATATTGTGCATCTATTCTTGGTAATACTGGTACATGTAACAGCTAATTAACTTTTTCATTACTTGCGTTATTTATACAATTTCATCTGGCCCTTTAACTTAAAAGTGATTTTACTGTTTTTTTACCATGCTATTTTTATCTGCTTAATTCTTCAGTTTTACTGACTTTTTTATTATTTTTAGTCCTAGTTCAATGTTTTTTTGTCATCTGTGCTTTATTCTTTTATTCAAGGCATGAAAATCAATTTATGAATGCAATGATTTTAAAAAATTAAATGAAATGAAATATCTCTTTCCCAAAGCAAAAGCTGTTCTTTTATTGTAATTGGTTACTGAATGGAATCAGATTGGGTATGAAAGATTCTACTGTGACTGATCTAAAGAATGGCCCAAACAAATGAATCCAAAATGTTGGTATCTTGCATTAGGTATGATGCTGTCATTGGTCATCTTAAAGTTCATGAAAAATTGTACTTCACGCTATTCAATTAGATTTTGATATCAATATCTGACATTAATTTTGCCTGTTGCAATGAATGGATAAATATTGTTGATTCATAGACTAAAGTGTCATTTGCTATGATTATACCAAGAGACAAAATGGCCATCAAGATTTGAAAAACTGGCACCTAATAAGATTTCTTAGCAGTGTAGCATAATTTTGCAACTTTTTAATTTTGTGGATTTCTGTTATAATTTTTTTATAACTTCAGTGCAGAGAATCTGTCAACAATTGAACTCTTTCAACCAGTGTTCCAGGTCATTTTGTTTGGTCCTCAAACCAGTATGTCTAATGTAGTAATGTAGTATTCATCTTGTCAACAAAGGCTTGCTGTTTTTAATAGACAATGTGTCCAAACTACAATATTACATATCAACAGTTTCAGAAAGTAGAAAATTAAGTTGGTGTCTTGAACAAAATTATTAATGAAGAAACTAACATAACTTCGTTTGCTGTCAAGGTTACTAAACAGCCAGCACTCTTCTGTAACTATTGCATCGGGCGGACTTTGAGCAATTAAGACGTAAAATATAGAGACATTCATAAAATATCACAGTTGATCATAAATGGATAATCTGAATCGGAGTCTTAAATCTCCATAATTAATTTGATGCAGAAACATATCCATTAAAACAAAGTCCGAAGAACCGTCTCGTGCAAATTTCATCTTCCGTAATTAAAGCTAGCCTATCATTATAATACATATAAAGCAAATAATAGGAGACGATTAAAAATGCTTTGCACTTCATCACAAACTCTGCATGATGTTTTGTTTGTAGTTTATCACATTCTATCCAGGGACACTATCACATTTTACAATGTTCTCATTATGATAACATATCAAAATAACACCTAAGTGTGTACAAAATAACACCGACCAACATATACTTTAACATGAAAATTTAGATCAGTAGTTGTAAGTGATATTTAAATAAATGCAATATTTACACCCTAAAAATCTAAATCCTCACCATATCGGTATAGAAGTTTTGATGCATTTTGAAAGAGTTGACAGGGACTTGATCAAAAATATAAGGTATCAATACCCATGTATAGTAAACTTACAATTATGGGAAGTGCAGTATACGGTGTGAAGAAGAGAACCCATAATCATTCTATGATTAATACAAGTATAAATAACTCACCATTTGGTTGTGTAATTTTTCAATTGATATAAACCCTTTAAGACGTCAGAAGGGATATGATCTGTAAATGAAACAGACTCACCAAATTTCATATGGATGTGAAAATAGGTCTGTCTCTGATAAGGTCAAAGGTTGAACTGTCAGGTGGCCAGTCCGTGTTGTCTACCATGATTTCTATAGGACATGGTAAATATCAGTTTAATTGGCTTAAATTATCAGAGTAATTATATATGAACCTGTTTGTCCTCTGGAGAACCTCTGCCCAATGACAAATTTTGGTCGAATTTCATGTACAAGGCACCGGCCCGTAATTTAAGTGAATAGTTCTGTCTCTGCTAGGGTCAAAGATCTAATTGTCACATGACCATTTTCAAACCATGATTTATGTGGCGTGATTTGTTTTGCATCAGATAATGACAGCTTTATAGTAGCTAAAGTTGTACTTTGCTTTTAATTGAGCTTCATTATTAGGCTGATCAATTTGTTTAAAGAAAAATAGCATCAATGACACAATGCTCACACATGTAGCAAGCCAGAGTGTAACACAATATTTAATAGCTTTTATGGACCTTAAGTTTGTGATATTCATGGTCAAGTGCATTTGAAAGAATGTTGATGCACTGTCCATTAAAGTATGGAAAGGTTGGCAACTTGCAACTGTTGATCACACACACTTACACAATACCATGCAACCTAGTATATCATAATTAGTGATACAATCTGCCATACCAAAGTAAAGGTGTCCTCTTATAATATTGTACTGCATAGAATTAACGCAGACAATATTTGGTCTCTCTAGGGTCTATGGTTGCACAATAGGAGACTAATAAAAGTAAAATGTAATGATGGGCATTCGTTACAGCTTCCACTGGTAACAATGCTGCCACACCTACTTGATAATGGTATATCCCAAACTGCCACCCAGTTAAACAAGTATTGCAGTATCATAGACAAATGGGGAAACTTCCAAGCACAAGTCTTTGGCATCACATATGTACATCTGTTTTGAAGCCCTTCCAACCAAATTTAAAAGCATCAAACCAGGGATTTGTAATTGTATAGAAACCATTACTTGACTTACCCAGACAAACAATTCCATAAATAAACAATATGACAATGGAAACAAACAAAAAACTGTCAAACCAAGTTTCTAAGCAATTTTTAGCTCCCATATATGCATATGTATATATGCAAATAGGAGGTATTCTTATAAGGTGGTAAAATGTCATCTGTATGTATGTATGTATGTGTGTATGTATGTACCAGTATGCATGTATGTATGTCCGTCCACGACAAAAACTCCTAAATCGCAGCACCTACTGTCTTAGTATTTAGTGTACAGATGTACCTAGGGGTGGAGATGTGAATTGTTCAAATGAACATGTCAGTGCCAAAAATATGCAAATGAGGGGAAAAAAGGAAAAATCCTGGATATGGCTAAAACTAAGTAAGCATTGGTCAGATTGGGTTGAAACTTAGTATGCAGATTTCTTTAGGTATTTCTAACAATGTGTGCAAAAATTGGGGTTAAATTTGCATGTTGGTATTTTTAGGGTATTTTTTTCCATTTTTAGTCAAAAAATCTTGTTCTCTGAAATCGCTCGTCTGATTGCTCTGAAAGTTAATATTCATGTTCCTCAGAATGACCTCAGTCATCCTTGTACAAATTGTATTGATATTGTCATATTTGTAATTTTGGGGCAATTTTCCACATTGTTGATAAAAAAAATGTTATCCAAAGACAACTGATTTAAAAGCTTTAATATTTGGTATACAGGTATCTAAAATTAATCTTGGTATAATGTATTGAAGATATGTTGAAACTGGCAATTTTTTAGCTCCCATAGCCATATGTATATATGGCAATGGAAGCTATTCTTATAGGCTAGGGAAATGTCTGTATGTATGTATGTCTGTATGTCTGTATGTCTGT
>LD344710.1:94533-105563 GCA_001465055.1 Ptychodera flava | reverse complement strand
TCCTATTACAAGTGGGGACTATGTCATTGTAAATGACTTGTTGAGTTAATGGTTGTATCACAGTATTCGATATATCTAATTCTGTATTTTTTCCAATTTATATTCTGAATAATTACATTAAACATATTTCACTGTCTCCAGTACATTTCATTTAAGTATTTTCACTTCATGCACTTTATCCCTTTCACACATGTTCAAATATCTGACCAGAGAACAAACACTAAATAGTCCAGGATGGGAGCTACAGGTTGACGCTATTTTTTATATTTGGGGCAATTTTTGCCTTGTTTGGTCAAAAAATTTTTCTCTTACAACTACTGATCTGGTAGCTTTGACTAGTGTAAAGGTTCCCAGGGTTTATGTTAATAAGATATATTGAAATTAGGAAGAAATCTGCAATTTTATATTGGGGGGGCAATTTTTCTCATTTTTGGTCAAAAAATTTGTTTCTCAAAATTTACCAGTCTGATTACTTTGTTATTTGGTAAACGGGTTCTTAGGGTTTTTGTTAATATGATGTATTAAAATTAGGTTGATAATCAGGAATTTTGAATTTTTGGGGCAACTTTTAAGTTTACTGGGATATCTTTCATTTTGTATTTTTAAGATTTTTTGGGGGTAATTTTATACCTGCTGGAACTAAGAGTATATAATGTGGTGATTTAGTAAGCATTTGGTATAGTATACTGTATTTGGTGTTGAAATGCGGTAAAAAAATCATTAGAAAACATAGCTGAGGTGATTTTAGCAAGTTTGGTTTCCAACAAATATTTTCAAATTTTTTTTCAATGTTTAAGAGTGAGGGAGGGGGTTCCTGGCAGATTTTGAAAAAAATTCCTAACAAATGTCAATAAAAAAATCAGTCAATGAAAAAAAGGAAAGGTTGGAGAGTTGGGGAAAAAAGAATGTACAATGGATCGGATAAAAAAGATGATGTAATCATCAGTCTTCCAGACACCCCCTTTATCAAATAGTTCACCCCAATGTAATTTGAGCGCATTAACCATGCAGTGAATTTTAGTGTATTTTTTTAAGATGTCAAGATGTCTCTACATTCAAACTTTTTTTTGGCTGGTATCGCAAGCTGGTAGATAAATACAATATCTCTCTTCGACAAATGATTGCTGATGGCATCGGTGATATTGGGCCGTAGTTAGTGACCACTACTTATCTGACTTACCATTCCGGGTTATGTCCATAGAGAGGATATTACGATTGACCAATCAGTGAACCTGCCACAGCCAACGTCATGAATAATTAACCATGCAAACCTTGGCTCGTACATTGCAACGAGTTAGGAACTTTTTGGCTTGATTTATATGGTCCACCACACTCATCGAAGAACACTTCTACAACAAATCAGTTTATTGCGGAATTCACATCTCTTCTTGAAAGCGAAGTACCATTGCCCGGACACCTCTTAATCGCAGGTGACTTTAACTTCCATGTTGATGACACCAGTTCGCCAGACGCAGTCAAACTGCATGATTTTCTGGAGTGTATGGGCTTACAACAGCATGTTCACACTTCTACCCACGTTAAAGGACACACTCTTGATCTTCTCGTGACTCGAACAACTGACCAGCATCTACATTCTGTCAGAACTGATAACTCGCTCATCTCTGACCATAGTCTAATCCACTTCAAGCTGAAAGTACAGCGCCCAGCAAATACGATGCTAAAGATCTCTCGTTGCAGCTATGACAAGATGGACGGTGCCGATCTACATAACAAGCTTTTATTAAAACTGTCGAATCACCCACAGGATGCTGATATTGAAAATCTTTCTCATTTTTTCCGTGAGGCTGTCACAGAAGTTCTCAATGACGTCGCCCCAATATCGGACAGACGTATAACCAACAAGGTAAGAGCACCATGGTACAGTGAGGAACTCATAGAATCAAGAAAGAAATTGCGACGGCTCGAGATGAAGTGGCGTAATTCACAGCTGGAGATTGATCGGCAGATTTTCATTCAAGAGCGATAAGTACGCCCGACTTTGTGATCAGATCAAGTCTCGTTACCACCGATCGCGAATACAAGAAGCGAACAGTAAGAAACTCTTTACTATCATTGCTGAACTGTCATCTGTGAAATCGCGTTCTGTCAATTCCGAACCGGATAACATCAGTAAGGATGACCTGCCATTGAAATTTCTTGAATATTTCGAATCGAAGATATCAAAGCTCCGGAACGGGCTGTCTGTGCAAATTGACCAGTGTGATCATACCAGACTACCATCCCACATACTAATTAAATTCACTCCTGTTACAGTCGACAACGTTAAGGGCCTCATCAAGAATGGTCCATCAAAGTCGTGCGAACTTGATGTCTTGCCGACAAAGTTACTCAAGAACTGTATGGACGTTGTAACACCTTTCCTTACACATCTTTACAACAGCTCCCTATCGTCAGGTATAGTTCCTAGCCATTTCAAGACAGCTATTATCCGACCACTGTTGAAAAAACCCAATCTCAATAAAAACATACTGAAAAATTATAGACCTGTGTCTAACCTTCCCTTCATATCAAAAATTCTGGAAAGAATTGTAGCCCTGCAATTACGCGATCACCTCACCAAGTTTCGTCTCTTCCCACGTCATCAGAGTGCGTATCGTCCCTATCACAGCACGGAGACAGCCCTGCTTCGTGTACATAATGACATCATGTGTGCGCTGAACAAGAAAATGGACGTTGTTCTCATCATGTTGGATCTATCGGCTGCGTTTGACACTATAGACCACGAAATCCTACTTCAAAGGCTTGAATCTCGTTTTGGCATTACGGGAACAGCTTTATCTTGGTTCCGCTCTAACCTTGAAAATCGGACACAATCTGTAACAGCTGGGACTGCGTCATCCTCTAGCTCTCATGTGAAATATGGTGTTCCTCAGGGATCGGTGTTAGGACCACTTCTTTTTACGCTGTACATAGCACCTTTAGAGGACATCATCGCGGAACATGGCCTTGAATGCATGATGTACGCGGATGACAGTCAAGTTTATGTCATTTGCAACACGCCGGCTGATGTGCGCTCTTGTCTCGAACATTGCATTAGCAACATTCGGATCTGGATGAAGTCAAACATGCTGATATTAAATGATGACAAGACAGAGGTTATCCATTTCTCATCAAGGCTCAAGTCGGACGTGTCGGTGATGGCCAATCTCAGGATTGGCGACTTTGAAATCACACCCTCCACCTCTGTGCGGAATCTTGGTGTTAGGCTGAACAGTGACGGCTTTATGTCTGACCAAATCAACCAAATATGCAGGAACGGATATTATTCTCTATACCGTATCAGCAAGATCCGCAAATTACTTGACAGAAGTACCACCGAGACATTGATCCATGCCTTCGTCACATCCCAATTGGACTACTGCAATAGTCTCTTGTACGGAGTATCAAAAGAACAGCTTTCTCGATTGCAGTCAGTTCAAAATGCTGCTGCACGTCTCGTCACTCAATCACGCAAATTTGACCATATTACATCCATGTTGATCGAGCTGCATTGGCTTCCAATTGAAGCTCGAATAAGATTCAAGGTTCTGTTAATTACTTATAAAATTATTAATGGTATTGCACCCATGTACTTGAGCGACTTAATTGAGTTGTATGTTCCGGCTAGAAATTTCCGGTCCATGGAAAAGCTACGTTTAGTCCTGCCAAAAGGGAAGTACAGTCCTATGGCCATAGGGCCTTTTCTGTTCATGCTCCTTTCCTTTGGAATTCATTGCCATCAGAGATTCACTCTGCAAAAAATGTTGAATGTTTTAAACGTGCTTTGAAGACTTTCCTTTTTACTGAGTTTTATCAACTGTGATTTTTAGCCATTTTGCTCATTTTACGCTGTTTTTACTTCCTTTTCAAATTTCTTTGCGATATTTGTGACTTTTTATTTTAAAACTATCTTTGCTCTCATTTTAGTCATGTATTTTTTTTCCTTCAGTCATGTACAGCGCGCTGAGACGTATGTGTAGTGCGCTTTAAAGAAGTTTTTAATAATAATAATAATAATAATAATAATAATAATAATAATATTTCGCCCTTTATTTTTAGCACCGTATAGTTTTTAGATGTAGATGTTACGCACAATGTTCAGTGCGGCCAAGATAGTGACCGACACAAGTGGTTAGTACCTTACATTGAAAATTACTTATTTGGATGAATTTCCTGGCCGGGTACGGCTCCTAGAAATCAGCATTTGACCCTTGTAAATCTACAGTAAGTTATTTGTCGCCAGATATCGCCTATTTCTGGTCAAATTTCAATTTAACCTTGCCATCTGCAGTATGGAGAATGTTTCAAGCTTTGCAAAGATGGGTCAACTTTTCATTGGTCATCGGAGCTTGATGGAGCATGATTTTTTCGATCACCATGTGTTGCCAGTTACGATTGACCCTTCGCTCAGAAAAACGCGGGCCGGATCAATTGCCGAGAAGTTAACCAAAAGCTGGAAAAGAGAACGAAAAACGTCCAATAATTCTTTGTGGAATATGGTCAAGGGTAAAGAAACTCAGAAAACTATTCCTGAGAAATCTTACAATTTTTAACACGGTAGAACGTCGCCAATCGACTGGAGCTAAGATACTTCCGGGTAGCCAACAGTCTAACTCGATCGGTGGATCTGTCAGGTCATATTGCGACTGAACAAAGTGAACCAACGTAACCTTTGACCCTTGTTACATATACCGGTACAGTACGTGATTGGTTCTTGCCTTAATTTCATTACATATACGGTACGCCATTCGCTCTTCCCTACTATCCTCTATATGGACATAACCTGGACTGCTTACAGATTGATATATGGCGGGTGCCACATGTAGGGCAGGATGCGCTTACTATTTTCGAAACACCTGACATCACTTCTTGGTTTTTTGGCCAGAGGTTCATATATCTTTCTTTCATAAATTTAACTTTGTGTACTGTCTATTTACTGTCTGTTCTGTGCTGTTTTGTGTCTATGTTTACAACTATTGTCTTACGAATTCTGACCAAGTGTTATTGGATTATGGATTGGTATGATTGCGATTATTTTACAGGCACATAGCAAACTTTTTTTATTTTTATTGAACAATATTTGACATAGACTGAAACACATAACATGCAACAATGTTTATCTTTTACCCATACACCAGATACATGGAGAGATTTCAACATACAACCATTTACACAGAAAACCTATAGGGAAAAGTAAAAAGTGTTTCCTTCCAGTACAACTGGTGCATCCACTTTTGGAACAACTTACAAAAACTTACTTAACCCTTTGAACCTGGCTCAGACATTAATGTCCAATGACGTCATAGAGTACCAGGGAGTCAGGGTGCAACGGGTTAACACAAGGATGATGACATTCAGATCAACTTAAGAATTTGTTACTGTGGTGAACTTGACTATTCCTTTCAAATCCTGACCTGACTCGGCATCTTCAACTGAGATACATGTACATTCCACTGTGAATCGTGTGCACAAAGACATCAGGGGATGGGGGTTGGAAGCATTGTTTTTTGTTACCTGATCCATTGTACATTATGCTTTCCCTACTTCCCCACCTTTTCTTTTTTCAAGCCTTCTCAATCTGTTAAGTTTTTGATATTTGCTGGCAATCTTTTTTTTCCAGAAAATCTTCCCCACCCCCAGTATATCAAATGGTCCACCCCTTGGTATTGACCATGTTTACATCAAATCATGTACGTCCCTTTCACCACAATGAAAACATGGAGGCTCAACGTCAGGGATATATTGTCTTTAATGCACCTCAACCGTCTAACACAATACGTCACGATACAGTACGATACGATTAACTGAAAAATACACAAAAGAAAAATCACTAAGTATGTGTACCTGACTGTTATACCAATATCATAGAAATACACATCAAGAAGTAGCCTCTACAACCACCACACAGGGTGATCCCCTGGAAGTACATCATATCGAAATAAATCAAAACTTCAATTTACTTTATACACTAGTATGACATCATCCCTATAGCTTACTGTCTATGGCTTTCTTTGCATTGAAAATAATAAAATAATAAAATACATTAAATCTTGTGCTTTCATAATGCATTCTTACTGGGTCTACTCGTCCTGAGACTGAACTGATTAAGCATGACCCTGTTTAACTTGTAAAACATAGTGTCTTCAGACCATACTATGAAACAGGGTGGTATATGTATAAACAAAATGGCATAAGAATAAACTAATTCTCACCGAAACAATTTCCCAACACCGCCAATCAAAGGGACTAACATCTGTACTCTGCCAAAGTATCTTGACCGTCTTATACACACTGGGAAAGTAAAATAGTCAAAAAGTGGCTTATAAATCAAATACACACAAGTAGTGGCAAAGCATTCACATACGGCATATATACCAATTTTCAGCATATAAAACTTTCAAGCAGAGCTTGGGTAATGCATACACAGTAACAAATTTGCCGCACAAACTTGTACTAAAATGCCTAATGGATTGCACAACGCAAAACCCATACTCAAATACGTAATTTTGAATGTGTTTTGGCGTAGAATGTAAACACATAAATCATCCGCGAAATTGCCGTGAGCTGACCGGAGCTAGTCACATGGCTGGACCCAATACACAGAAAAATCGCCCAGAATTGCTCAGTATCGTCACATGTACTCTCAAAAACACATTGTGGTAAACACCGTAGAATATTAGACTACTACATTACCATTCCTGTATCTTGAAACCTTTAACTTGATGCATCAAACCATCAAGTTTACAAGTCAAAGAAACAAATCTGTTTCACTTCACACAAAAACAAAGGAAGCATGGCGCTGACCAGAGGTCACAGGTCAGCACAAACAAAAGAGCATCGATTGACCAATCAGCGAACCTGCCACAGCCAACGTCATGAATAATTAACCATGCAAACCTTGGCTCGTACATTGCAATGAGTTTAGACTTGGTTCAAGTCGGTGAATTTTAAAAAAATAAAATCATTTATAATTGTTTCTCTTGTGTCTCTCCTATTTCGTACAAACCTATCCGGGATTTGGCAGCTCACGCCAGGTTTTCCCAGCGATTGAATGCGTCACGTTTGAGTCTGCGCAGTAGTGAGTTAGTTTCTGCCGGATTCACCGACTTGGACTTCTTGCAAAGTACAGGCGGTGAGACGGACTGTGTACACAGTTACGTAGAGCAAATACAAAATGATTGACAGCCCCCGCCGTTATTCTGGCCAATAAGAAGAACGCTTGCTAATAAACCTCTGCATGCATTAAAAAGTTTGTTGTCATCTCCGTGCAAAGCTAGACATCGAGTACGTTTTATATCTGGGCGAATAATAGCATCAAGTCCGTACATCCACCGCGTTTTACAACTGATTGGTCGACCAGCGCTAATCATGCGAGATTACCAAAGAAAGCTTGTTGAGAGTTACATTGAGGGAAAAGATGTGTTCGTCTGCACACCAACCGGCAGCGGAAAATCACTGACATACGAAGTCGCTCCACATTGTTTTGATTTCCATCGCTTCAGGCACGCAAGAGAACAGGCTCCAACTGTAAGGACGGTGTCTTTTTCCATCCTTGAATAACCGGCCACGATTTTCGCATTTTGTAACATGGGCCCCACAAACAACACATATTTTCACGCGTTTTCGGTGATAGAACAGAGGTCGTGCTGACTTTTGTGGGAGTGATCGCACTCGACATTTTGTCAACAACGCCATGTGAGTTTTATGCACGTCTCGTTTGGGTCAATTGGTAACTCCTACCAATGTGTAAAATTTAGTGATATCATCTTGTGAATAATATATGAGTAAAGAAAACGTCATCTCATGAATAATTTATAGCAACGCAAACCCTGCAAGAAAGCCAAGTCTGTGATTCCGGGTGAAACTCCGCTGTATAGCGTTCACTCCACTCATCCCATTCACCCTACTCATCGCGTCCACTCACGCGCGCGTTTCACATGAAAGCAAAATACAAATCATTGCGTTCACTCCACTCAAACATTCACAAATCACAGACTTGAACCAAGTCTACAATGAGTTCAGCAAAGGCATGAAACTCCCTGTATGTCACCATTCCAAATTCTGCTGGCACATAGCATCGAGGAATCTTTACTTCGTCCAAGTCTTGGATGCTCATTTTTCAGGTCTGCCACTTTCTAAATATATCATCACTTGGTTCATCATCCCATCCAGCTTCTTCTTTGCACACCTCTTGAAGTACAGTCTTTGCAGTAATGAGAGGGGTGCTATAAACCCCAAAGGATCATACATCGAGCTTAATACAGACAGCTTGGCCCTTCTTGTCCCCTCTGCCTTCTTTATTTGGCACCTAAATTGGAACTCATCCGTCTCTGCATTCCATAACACCCCAAGTGTTCTCTCTATAGTAAGCTACGATGGTTCCAGGTCTAGGTCCATCAGTTCTTTAGCTCGATCCATCATTTCCTTCAATACCTCTCTCTCATTACGGTTACGTAACTGAGATAGAGATGGCAGGTATGGAGATCGGCTCGGCTCCGCGTAATTTCTTGAAATAGCAGTTTGTGTTTTGGGACTCAAGTAAGCTTTCAGCATAGATGCATTGATAACACATAGCTGGCCTTTTTGAAACAAGATGGGTATGAAGCTGTTATGGGAGAATGTGGTCGTCTTCCAATATACTACCATACATTAAAACGTTGTATTCGTTTTTGGGTGAATCTGCTTGAGTTATCTCCTGATAGAATCCCAAGGCAGGCATATAAAATGTTGTACAATCTTGACAATTTAGGAAGAAACACATGGGTGAGTTCCATCAAAAATATCATGTTTTCATATGGGTTTGGATATGTGTGGATCTCACACGAAATAGGAAATAAACAAGTATTTTTATCTATGTTTGACTTGAGAATTGTAGACACTTTAAAACAACAATGGAAGGGCAACTTATCAACAAAACCGAAACTACATGTATATAGTCAATTCAAGGGTTTACTTGAACCAGAGAAACATTTACTTTCAAATTGTAATTATAAAGCTATTCAGATTTTTACCTGTTTTCGATGTTCGGTGCTCCCTCTAGCAATGGAGGAAGGCAGACATCGTGGCATTGACCCATCAGCCAGACTTTGTAAAATTTGCCAAATGAATGTCATTGAAGATGAGTGTCATTTTCTTTTGGAATGTCCAGAATACAACAATTTGAGAATTCTATATTTGCCTAACTTTTCAATTGTAGAACCAAATTTCAACAAGTTTGTGCAGCTTATGAGTTCCAGCCGTTCTAATGTGATTGTTAATCTCTGTTACAGAACGTATCGAGATGGTCTATTTTCATCCACAAGTTTGTATAATCCAGGCTTTCTTGATTTGAATGACAGAGAAAAGTTCATGTATATCTTTACTCACAAAGATAAACTACCTCTTGCTAAATTTATTTCTTGTACTTTAGTTCCTCCCCCAGCAGCAGCTTCATCCAGTGTTTGCTGAGTTTTGTAATTTTTGCCTTACCACACTCCTTGAGTGTGTTGTTGAGCAATAAAGTATTGTATTGTTATTTTGTACAAAAAGCTTTCAAATTCAGAACAAATCTGTTGCAGCAAGAAACATAATAATACTTTTATATTGTTTGTACCCAATTATGTGTATTTACATTGTAAATCTGAGTTTATTTCGTGTATTGCTATCTGTACCTTTTATACCTGTCATTTACTTACAGACTATTATATTTTCTGTAACTCCTTTGCATATGGGCCGGAGGCCTAGAAACGCAAATAAACGTGCACTGAAACGTGCACATGTACTCTCTCATTACTCAACCACTTATTTAGGTTAAAGCCGAGTAGTAATATATAATTATGTGTATAACTGAGATAATTTACCTGAAAAAGCTACAGGGAGGAGAGGAAATTTCCCTCCCTGTAGCTCAAATCTATTAATAAACGGAACATGTCGCTACATGTCAGTGCGGTAACCATAGCAACCTCGTTCTGATAGGCTTTGGAATGGACACTGATACGGGTGGTGATCTAAAAATAACTCAGTGGGGAATTCCATGGCATGTAGCAACTCGTTCTGTAAGGGCTATTTATAAACTGTTTCCAAAGGACGAATTGTAATGCAGCAGCACTTTTTGCAGCCAATGTTTTTAACCATTTGCCAAATTGCTTTACAATTTCTTTCGCTTTTGTATATACTTTTGGCGGGCCTGAACCATTGTTTGCTCTAGAGCCGCCAGTTCCTGCTGCTCCCCCTCGTCCTCCTTTAGTCACAGCAAAGGCAATTGTTGATATTGTCATTCCAAGGGCAGTCAGTATTGCAGCGATTGTTATACCATTTCGTTTAAATAATTCTGTCAGCTTCAGCCTGAGTGATAATTCTGGATCGGAAATTACATCAAGAAGAGACTTAGTCGATGCTAGACTTTCACGTGCTCCACTGATCTTATCATGTTCGAATTCAATTCGATCAACAATTTTAGCTTCTCTTGTTATGAGTTCAGCTAGTAGTTTTTCGGCTTTTTCTTTTGCTGGGGTTCAGGAATTTCCTTTAACTGTTTTTCAACTTCTCTTTTCTCTAGCCTTATTTTAACTTTTTCATTGCTAAGCTCGCTAATACGCATATTCGCCATCCTTAATTCATCATTAATAGCTCTATATTCAGGGTTTAGATCGTTCCATTTTTCGATTTTATTTTTAAAAGCTTGTATTTTATGTGCATTACTGCTAGCATCTTGCTGTAAGAATGTCAGTTCATCTTTGTATATACCCATGTCGTCTGGTGTCATCTTCTCAGTCGGTATTTTATCATTTTTCACATCTTCAGAATACAATGTAGAACTCACAAATTTGGGCTCTGCGCTAGAGCGACCCCCATATAAATCTCTCATAAATTCATGTCCTCCTTTTTCTCTCATTAATGTGGTAAGCTTACAAAATCCACCTCTTCTATCCTTAGACAGCTTGAGGTTTTTAGCTCCCATAGCCATATGTATATATGGCAATGGAAGCTATTCTTATAGGCTAGGGAAATGTCTGTATGTCTGTATGTCTGTATGTCTGTGTGTCTGTATG
>LD344710.1:46702-60010 GCA_001465055.1 Ptychodera flava | reverse complement strand
GGACTTGCGGTTTCAGAGGAGAAGGCAATTGTTGACGGACGACGGACGACGACGGAAAATCAACCTATTTGATAAGCTCCGCGTCGCTGACAGCGGAGCTAATAAAACAACCGTGGAAAGCCCTCACTACGCATTAGTATTATGTTAAACAGTTCACTGATTATTCTCTTCTCTATCTCTAAGGGTCAGTGCAGGTAGTCGTCTCAGCTAGCTAGCTAGATTCATGCAGCTGTGTGATAGCTCCCTCTACACAAGCTATGTCATACTTCATCCGGATGGCGTCAGGTGAAAATCGTGTCCATATGGACTTTGGATATGATATTTTATGTAGACGTAATTTGGGTTAATCAATATGCAAACTTGAAACCATACATGACAGACATAACAAAGGATTTGCAGGTAATTTTTGAAAACATTATTTTACACACACAACATATACATCTGAAAATATTTGATTTCATCAGGGACATACATACCAAATACAACGTTGAAAATTTTGCGCCCAGAATATCAGTTCTTAATGCAAGAAATAACCGATTATTAGTGTGGAGGGTGATGTAAACAGTGCAGTTCGATCATTTTGTCATGCTCGAGTAATGACTTAAATTATCGCATCAAAACTTTTGAAAAAATTTCAATATTTTTTTGAAATTTAGACATACACATAATCTTCGTGTTTCTGTCTACTTAGAAAATACTACGATTTCATTGCTGTGATATCCACTAACAGCAATTGTATCACCGTCGGCTGTCACTGCAATGAACCTAGGGTTGATCACTTCACGTTTGAATAGATGATGCTTCCACGTTCCATCTCCACTCCATATCGAAATCCTATCATTGAATCGATCACAAACATAAACATGATCAGCGCCATCAATGGCAATGCTACGTGGGAGGTACAGCTGACCATCGCCGATACCATGCTGACCGTATTGGTACAGGTAATTGAACTCAGTGTCAAAACACTTGATGCAATGATTGCCACAGTCGGAGACCATGATGACATCCATACTGTTGACAGCGACAAAGTAGGGGCAGTCGAATTGTGTCTGACTATCACCATAACCACCAAGCTCTGTGATGTAATGTCCGTTTTGGCTGTACTTCAGGACGCGGTGACCTTTAACCTCTGTAACAATAACAAATCCCTTCACAAGAGCTATGCACCAGGGATTTGAGTATGTAGGTAGGGTAATTATTCTGATAACTTTATTATTTTGATCACAAACAACTATTTGCACATTACTGTCATCAAGGATGAAGTAGAGGTTGTCCCAAGAAACAGCTATGCACTGTGGCTTGAAAGGCTTGGCAAACTGACCACTGAAACTGCCCAACTCTTTGTTACATGTGTTATCCTGATGTAGTATGTGTAGAATATCGTTGTCTCTGTCACAAATCAAAAGTGTATTGTGGTGAAATGCCAGACCTGTTACACATTTGAAGTTATATCCTTGATGACCCTTCAGAGTTCTTCTTGACCAACGTTCTGAAAGGTCAAAGGTCAAAACAGGATCATTAGAATGTGAAACAGAAGACACTGACAATAGGCTGTTCCATAGCTTGTACATCTTGGAAGTAAAATCAGAAATATATACAACTGAAAGTAAATACAAAGTCAAGTATTCGGCCAAATTCTTTAGTGCATTTACATCATCATGTTTTAAATTTTGACACTTATCACTTTAGCAACACAAGTTATTGTTTTGTCAGAAATGGTCATTTCCAAATATTATTTACCAACATCTCAGCTTCTTTGTGTGTTTTTTGGATCAAATTTGATTTAACATATTTGTGCAATAAAGCAACTTTGTCTGATGTTGTTGATTAAGTGACAGCCATGTTGCAATGGCAACATTTTATAAATCTTGGTTCAAAAATTTGGAATATCTTCTGAGTTTCTTCAGTTTAAATAAAAAATCTTTATGAAAGCGTTCATGATTATAGTAATTATATAGAATTGTCAGTACATTATGAATCCAAGAATCAAATAAAAAATACAAAATGCAAATTTTTTGTCCTGAAAATGACATTTCTGCAATTCTGCCTACCTTGCATAATAAATTCTGTAATTTTACGTGTGTTGATGCATTAATGTTGCACACATTGTGTGAATTAAGGTAGTTGTGTAACTTATTATTTTATAAATTTATGGCTGGTATATTGTCATACCAACATTACAACAAAAGACAAATTTATAGCCCAGTTATGCCACCTTATCGGTGATGTTTAGTTAAAAATTCTTTTAAATTGCATGTATAAAATTACACTATGCACAATGATAATTTTTCTAAATTTAATGAGGAGAATGCTTGTTTTACTTGAATTATCTATCTATTGAATGACACTTATAAAATTTCAAAAGCATAAACTAAATCCTATCAAACCAATGTCTTTTTGAAGAATGAAAGTAGTATTATCACAACCAAGTAACACATATTACCAAAAAGTCTCTGGAATTTGCTCAAATGGATTTCTAGCTTATGAGATATAGTTTAGCCTCAAATTATCATGAGAGCATTTTTTTAAACTACGATTGGTCTCAAAAACAGATGATATCAAAATGTAAATTATAGCATTTATTGATTAATAAAGTCGTACAGGTACTGCCATGTCCTCCGCAAAATACCTATCTCTAATTTCACATTCTATTCAATTATACAATGAGAATACATAGGAGCTAAAACGACATCCTCTAAATTCACTGAAATTTTTGTATAAATTTCAGTATGTAATTTTGCTAGAGTTTTTAACTCATTGTACAAAAAATGTTGACTTATGGTTAATATCTTTACTTTTATTATCATTATTGTTAGTATTATTACTACCATAACTAATATTAATTATTTATTTATTTATTCAAATTATTTTTTATACGCACTCTTCACTTCAGTAAAACGAATTTGTCCGATGAACGAAGGGGTACGAATGGAAACATGGACGTCTATCAGTGGACGGAGATAGTCTGGGCATTTTCCAGAGATAATTTTAACACTCACAAAAAAACCTATTGGATCCTTTTGGGAAATCATATAGGACTGCCCTATAAGGCAGTCTTATAGTATTTTGTCAGTGTTCCTTGTAGGGCGGCCCTATGGGGCACAAGAGGGGTCCCTGTAGGGCCACCCTATGGGACACCAGAGGGGTCGGTATAGGGCCATTGTGTAAAATACTGCTGCATGCAACATGTTTCAGTGGCCAACACAGCAAAACATTGTCTTCCATGAGTATGTTTAGGAGCCCTATAGGGCATGGGAAAATGCCCTAAAGGGAATAAAAGTGCCCTATATTGGATGGGTAAGAATACAGAACGTATCGAGATGGTCTATTTTCATCCACAAGTTTGTATAATCCAGGCTTTCTTGATTTGAATTACAGAGAAAAGTTCATGTATATCTTTACTCACAAAGATAAACTACCTCTTGCCAAATTTATTTCGTTGGTCCTTCAGCAGCAGCTTCATCCAGTGTTTGCTGAGTTTTGTAATTTTTGCCTTACCGCACTCCTTGAGTGTGTTGTTGAGCAATAAAGTACTGTATTGTATTGTATTGGTAAGTGCCCTACAGGGTAAAATATTGCCTTGTAGGGCATGGGTAAGTGCCCTACAGGGTAGAATATTGCCCTATAGGGCATGGGTAAATGCCCAGTAGGATAGGGAATAAAAGTGCCCTATAGGGCATGGTTAAAGTACCCTACAGGGTATAATATTGCCCTGTAGGTTATGGGTAAGTGCCCTACAGGGTATAATATTGCCCTACAGGGCATGGATGGTGTTGCCCTATAGGGCAAGCCTTGCCGTACTGGTACCCTACTGACGTCATACAGGACTGTTCTGCCCAGTATAGGGTTTTTTTGTAAGTGAAGTCATCCAAGGTGAACAGAAACAGTAGCATCTACAACTTGAACCCATTTCTGGATGACAGCGGTGTATTGAGAGTCACAGGTCGTTTGGAGAATACAAAGTGTCCCGATGTCATCAAACATCCGACAATTCTACCCAGAGATAGCTAATTGTCACAAGGTTAATCGTTTTGCGTCTTCATGGTAAGTTCAGCATCAAGGAAGAGGTATGACACTCAACAGTATTAAAGCAAATGGCTTTTGGATTGTAAGAGGAATCACGGTTTTTTCCTCTTTCATTCACATGTGTGTCACAAGTCGTCAACTTCGCCGACCTGTAGAAGAGCAGAAGATGGCAGACCTGCCAGAAGAGAGTACAGCCATCACCACCCTTCACATTTTGTGGTATGGACTGTTTTGGCCCCTTTATAGTTAAAGACAGAAGGAAAACTTCAAGTATGGACTTTTGTTTACATGTATGTGTTCCAGAGCAATACACATTGAAATCCTTGATGACATGTCTACCGATTGCTTAATTAACAGCGTCAGATGTTTCATCGCTATCAGAGGTCCTGTGCAGCAACTATGGTCTGACAAGGGAAGCAATTTCGTTGGAGCCAAGAACCAATTCCAAGAGGCTAGAGAGTTAGACGCAGAGAGAAGTATTTCTCACCGAGCAGCAATGTGAGTTTGTTCTGAATTCCCCACACGCCAGTCACACAGGTGGTATATGCGAAAGGCAAATCAGAACAGTGAGAAGTGTCCTATCCTCACTTTTACAGCAGTCTTCGGGTTGTCTAGATTCAGTGTCCCTACGCACATTTCTCTATGAAGTTATGGCCATTGTGAATAGCCGTCCACTGACAGCAGAGACTCTCAATGGTCCAATGAGTCCTGAACCATTAACTCTAAATCAATTACTCACAATGAAATCCTCATCAGCTCTACCCCTCCTGGTAAATTTGTAAAGGAAGACCTGTACATCAGGAAACGTTGGAGGAGAGTGCAGTATCTTGCAGAACAGTTCTGGGGCAGATGGAGGAATGAGTATCTGACTAACCCTCACAATACGACAGAAATGGAATGTGCCCAGGCGAAATCTCATGGTGGGAGACGTCGTCTTAATTGCAGATGCCCAGTTTCATTGTATGGATTGGCCAGTAGGTGTAGCAATTGAGACAACCGAAGGCAATGACAGTCTAGTGAGAAAGGCTAAGATTCAAGTTGGCACAAAGAAACTTGACAAGAAGGGCAGACGGAAGCACAAACTTGCAATATTTGAGAGACCAGAAATTGATTGTTCGGATTGAAAAGGAGTGAACTTTGTGAACACTCATCTACTGTTTCAGACCATCACACAAAACTTTGAAATTACTGATAAATAAGTTATTTGGTGGAAGTGTAATGAACTTGATGCAGCAGAGTATTTCGAGGTCAACAGCGCCCCCCTAGTGTTGTTGTCGGTCATACTACAGATCGCAAAGTTTTCATAAAATTTTTTTAATATCTCCTTGATCAGCAAAAGTTGGAAATTACAAATATATCGACCTAAAGCGACAATTTCACTATCACTGCCTGCAGACTATAGCAATGCCCATGGCATACTATTGGACAATGATCGGACAGACATGGTGCTCATTTGCAATGATGACGCTGCAAAAGTTGAGACATCATGAACAGTTATATTCTGTACATTGAGCACACCATGTTTATAGACTAGTAGTTTATTTGTGTTTTTATTTACTAGATCTTAAGGTGTTGGTGTATGTAAAACAGCATTAAAGGAGATATGCCACATCAGTCAAGTCTGTGTACGCCTAAGTTTTGAGTATTAGATGGTGCTGCTACAGCTACTTAGCAATCACAGGAAGTTAATTCTGAAACAAAGAGTGGTTTCAATTGAAATTGTTACTCAAAGTGTTCGCGGTGACTTTTTTCTCCTTGCGTACGGCATACGCATTAGTCTGCTAAAATTACGTAATGGCTGGATTTGAGTGCGTAATTTCACTTCCGCACTCGATTGATGAAAAAAGTGACAGCAAAATACAATGTGCCGTTGAATAAACCTACACTACATATTCGGATTGTACGATGTAACATTATTTTAATGAAAACAGTTTAACGAACAACTTGAACAATGTTGAAACGTAACAGCGAAGGGTATACATGCAACCGTCACAACACATCGGGCAACCCAAAAGTTAGATTTATGGCAGCTTATCCAGACGGTTTCTGGACGTTTCAGCACCAAGTTGTTTCGGCTCAAGACGTTTCGGCCTTCCAATTTCAGGCCCCAAGTCCGAGTCGTTTCGGCACCGCAACCCAAGACGTTTCGACGCCGCTGAAGGCTACCTGTGGGAACTAGTGCTGGAGCGTAATGTTACAAATCAAAGTACTAAAAAGTAAAGTGTCAACTAACATTCACGTATATGCTTTAATCTTTGTGAGAACATGGGAAGAGATCGTAAGGAAAAACTTAATATCATTTTCAAATATGTGACACAAGTTTATCGATATCAATAGCCGCCGACATGGCAAAAGTTTGAAAGTGGTGAGGAAACAGCACGGCAAAATTCACACAAAATGCACATGAAGTACTGGTCAGAATGCAAAGGTCCCGTTTACGAATATGACGGATCAGTCAATAACTAAATAGTTTGAAAAAAATCAAAACACAGATGCCGAAACGTCTTGGGTTGCGGTGCCGAAGTGACTTGGGGCCGGAAATTGAGAGGCCGAAACGACTTGGGCTGAAACGACTTGGTGCCTGAACGACCAGTTACCATCCAGACACTTCTGCAGTGTTCAAAATTTATCTGGATTCCGACGAGCTCTACGAATGAATCATTTTTTTCACGGACTCGTAGAGCAAAGTTGAAAGAAATTAAAACAGATTTGTCTGCTTCGACGCCATGCTGCATGTGTGCTTGATCAAAATTTGGGAACAGCGAGACGCGATGATCGTGCACGGTTGGCATTTATATAATTTGTCGCAACATTTCTGTCAATCACTCACTTTCAGAAACTATCGCTCGCCTGAAAATTAGCAACGTAATTCATAGGGACAGCTGACATGATAACGTGCCTAACGTGATAACGTGTGGACTACGATGCCGATTCTTCAGACAACGCCCAGAGAATCCGAAACTTTCCACACAAAATGAGTGATTGACAGAAATGTGTTGCAACAAATTTCGTCTGGTTGTCGCCTAAGCTCAGTCATGGGGAGTGCTTTTGGTGTTATCCTTGCGTATAGAAAACGCATAATGATGAAAAAATGCATAGAGAGTCTGTTTCAATGCGTACATACGCACGATTTTTGCGTAAACGCGAACTCTGACTCACCAGATTTACTTCCAGTAGTTTCTGTACCACCAGACATCTTAGAGGACACTGAACCACTAGCCAACTTTTCACCACCAGCAGTAACTGAACTCCTCCGAGTAGCTTCTGTACCACCAGACATCTTAGTGGACACAAGACCACTAGGCATCTCTTCACTACCTGCAATAACCAGACTCCTTTGCTCCTGTGTACTTTCAGGCAGTGCTGTACAACCATCAGATTTCTCTTTACGTCGAAAGATACTCTTGCTGAAAATGCCACCAGAGTCCGTCTTTTCTGTTGGTGGATAAGAAATACCTACATCAACAGTAAGTTCTGTCCTATAATTTTAACACACAGAACTGATATTTATCAATGGCCTTGAGCATCTACAAGTTGTGAAATATCTTTTCTCAATCAGCGTTAGACAGAACTTCCGTATGTTATGGGTTTGAACCCGATTGAAAACAAGCCGTATTCCCTATTAAGAGTGCAAAAAGTTCTGTCTCAAACCATTGGTTTATTAAAAATACTTTTATTGTGTTTCTCTTGTACTTTCAAAAATTACAGTCAAATACAACTAGTGTTATTTTGTTACAAAGCAACATTTGTATCATGACCTTCTTTGGTTTATATCATTCTATATTCTTACTCATCCACATCAAATATTGTGCTTAAACGTGTAACATAAAAGTTACATTCTCACAGCAGTACCCTCTCAATGTTACACTAATTGTTTTAAGATGTATTATAGTCGAATAAGGCAGAGAAATGAGAATAGTACTGATATTCTTGATCCAACAATTCTGTATTGAATGTCATAAAAGACTGCAGTCAAAACTACTTCAGTGATGGGTCAATCTTTTTCTCCTTCAAAAAGTATTCCCGAAATGTGATCTATTCTGTTCTCTTCCATTAAAACTCCAATTACTAGTCTAGAGCTCATTTCAGTTCCACCATTGTAAAGGAATGAACATTATAAGAATATTGTGATCAAATAATCCATGAATTATCGTATTTTTACCTATCAAAGCCAAAATTCAAATTTAAGACATTGCAGATCGTAAAATGACAACCAAAAGGAAAAACTATTTTGTATTTAGCATATCAAGTGGCTTCGATAATATGATTGCTTATGTACAGATATTATTTGTCAATAGCAATTACAATAAATGAAAATATGTTACGTTTCTGGTGTTCTTTTCCCTCGGTAGCTAGTCTTTCTTCATGGATGCTCTTTTCTACAAATCCTTTAGGTAACATAGTTGTGTCTTTTCTGATACCTCCTCCCCGCGTCTGTGGGTGAGTTATTGTGGTTGTCTCCATCTCACTTCCCTCCCTGTTAATCATCTCAGGTTGTGTTGGTGTGGCTGTCTCCATCTCACTTCCATCGCTGCCAGTCATTTCAGGTTGTGTTGGTGTGGCTGTCTCCTTCTCACTTCCATCCCTGACAGTCATCTCAGGTTGTGTTGGTGTGGCTGTCTCCATCTCACTTCCCTCCCTGACACTCATCTCAGGTTGTGTTGGTTTGGCTGTCTCCTTCTCACTTCCATCCCTACCACTCATCTCAGGTTGTGTTGGTGTGGGTGTCTCCTCCTCACTTCCATCTCTGACAGTTGTACTTTGTTGCAGTGTTTTGTCTTGCCCATTTTCAGGTAGTTTTGTTTTACTGTGACTCATGTGAGCATCATCCTCTGTAGCATCAATGACATCAGAAAACAGATTCAAATTAAGAGTCTTTTGATGACCCAAATTATCAACAGGTACTTGTGTGACATTTTGTTGTTCTAATGCTGAATAAATTTGGGTCTGAAAGGTTTGACTTTACTCTATGATAATTTTCCATATCTTCAATAAGAATTCGCTTTTGCATTTTCATTAATTATCCCTGTTTCAAAACATCTTAATTAACTGTACGTTTTAAAGTCTATCCCTTCATTGATAGTAGTATTGACTCAAAAGGTCTTACCGTTTGTTCCTTCATCATCTTCGGAATATTGATTTCCAAATTTAATGTCACCCTTTCCCAATATTTTCAACTCAGAATAAATCTCTTCCAGACCTAATAGTTTTGCCCCTCGATCATCGATGAATTTTTCTTTGTTTTCCAGTTCAGATTGAAGTTTCTCATGCACATACTCTATGCCAACACGTTTGGTCAATTCCTTTTCAGTTATGTCTATTGTCTGAGTTAATTTTCTAATGTGTTCTTCCAAAGTAGCCTTTTCCTGTCTGGCTTCATCCAGCTGATGCTTTAGAACTGAACTTTGAAGATCTGTTTCAGAATCTTTCTCTCTTATTTGTGCTAACAACTGCCCAACTATGTACTCTATGATTTGGACCTGGCTAATTTTACATGGAAGTAAACTTCTAGCAAATAAAGTGACATTTTCATCTGATACTGGTAAAGTTTGAAATTTAGTGCCATCTGTGATGAGTTGTACCTCCATTTCTGTAATAAAGGAAAAGAACATATTTTGCAAATGACAAAGTAATCAACCATCTGCATTACTGAATTCGAAAGCTGTCTTTGACAAGCAGTGACTGCATGCATTTCATGAAATATCAAAATACTGCCAGATATAATACTAAAACTCACATTTCATTATTTCCAAAAAGATGCAATTGATAAATAAACGGAATAGTAACCATCCTCTTGGTCTTTAAAATGAATTAGCTTTCATTCACAAAACCACTATTTGTACTTCCCTGTTCATGCAATTTTGCAGGTGTACTTGATGTTCAAATTTCTCTTTCTTCAAATCTCTGAAGAGAAATTTGCATATCAATGGAGAATTCATAATGACATTTTCAACTATGTACGGAGTAACTGAATATACTTTCTTCGTGCCTTATTATGAAATATTTCCAGAGGAGTCTTCATAAATCTACTTGTGATAAAACATACAAATATTTCTCAATGTTGAAAACTAAAATTGTACACAGATCTGTTGCCGTGATTCAGATTACAGGCCTTCAGAAGCCAATGACATGCTACTTTTGACATGCCTTTGTGAAACTTATGTCCTGTCTTTGAAAATAGTTAACAGATTTCTTGCAAATTGTAATATCAGCAATTGTTACCTTGATTAGTCAGGTCTTGACTTGCAGCATCAGTTAAGAGATACCTTGTAACACCCAGTAGTGCTAAGACATCCTGTCTACAGGATAGGATATGTTGAACTGTATCTGTATTTGTTGTCAGTACTTGTAGCATATCACACTGCCTTCCTTTCAGTCTGATACACTTCTCAGCTTTGAACATTGTCTGTACACTAGTCTCAGTGGATGACTTAATTTCCAGTGCTGGGTCAATCTCAAGTAGCAGCAACTTTAATGGATCATTTGGAATAGTTGCAACTAGTATGAACATGATAAATCAGAATAAAGTAAAACACACTGTAGTTCATGCACTCAATTTGATTTTCTTATTTCAGTTGAAAGTTTAAATAATTAAGATGCATTATTTTGCACTGGATGGAAACTAGTTATATTATGGATATCAAATCATATCTAAATCTGTATGCAGAAGCCACTCTTAGTGTAAGTTTAATGGCAAAATAGAAAGGACATAACAAACTTTAATATAAATAATGTCAAGTTGTTATTGATACCAATGGTAATTCTTATCTTGTTTAGTTGAAAACATTTAGAGGAATAATTCAAAAGATAAACAAATCATTAACAATGACATAGTCCCCACTTGTAATAGGAGTATTAGTCTTGATGGGGGCAGGGAAATGTGGTCATTAAGAAGTATCACTTAAGTGTATATGTTCAGATCTATGGGCACATAGGTTTATGTCATTTTTCCCAAGTTATATGGCATGTCTAAGTTATGGTTCTAAATCGGGAAAAAAGATCAGACCTCTAGCTGTATTGGCCAGCCAAGAAATACATATGTGCATAATAAATGAGGTACAAGATGTGACATCTTAAGGTCTAATATCCTATCAAAATTGAAGAGTATAGAACTTGTGGTCACTGAGTTATGCATATATGTATAACCAAGGTCAAAGGTCATCAAGGTCACGTGACATTTTGAAAAAAAATTCTATTGCTAATTAATCCCGATATGCAAAAATTCAGACCTCCAGCTCTATTGGCTTGCCCAGAATTAGATATGTGCATAATTAATGAGGTAAAGCGTGTGTTATCATAAGGTCTCCCATCCTACTAAATATAAAGGACATAGCACTTGTGGTTACTTATTTATTGACATAACGTATATTTTCGGTAAAAGGTTATCGTGGTCACATGACATTTTGTCAAAAAATTTCTATCCTATAGTTATCCCTATGTACCAAAAATCAGACATCCAGCTGTATTGGCTTGCTCAGAATTAGATATGCACATAATTAATGAGCTACAATATGTGGCGTCATAAGGTGTCGCATCATACCAAATATGAAGGGTGTAGCACTTGTAGTTACTGAGTTATGGACAAATATGTATATTCGAGGTCAAAGGTCATTGAGGTCACGTGACATTTTGTCAAAAAAATTGTATTGCTAAATTATCCTTACATACCAAAAATCAGACCTCTAGCTCTATTGGCTCGCTCGAAAATTAGATATGTGCTTAATTAATGAGGTACAATATGTGGTGTCATAAGGTGTCCCTTCATACCAAATATGAAGGGTGGTAGCACTTGTAGTTACTGAGTTATGGACAAATATGTATATTCGAGGTCAAAGGTCATTGAGGTCACGTGACATTTTGTCAAAAAAAATGTATTGCTAAGTTATCCCTATATACCAAAAATCAGACCTCTAGCTCTATTCGCTCGCTAAAAATTAGATATGCACATAATTAATGAGGTACAATATGTGGTGTCATAAGGTGTCCCATCATACCATATACCGGTATGAAAGGTTTAGCACTTGTGGTTACTGAGTTATGGACAAATATGTATATTTGAGGTCAAAGGTCACCAAGGTCACGTGACATTTTGTCAAAGTGTCTGAGATACCTGCGTGACCAGATGGACTCATTGATGGACTCACGGACAGACATGTCCCAATCTATAAGCCCCCTGGACTTTATTTGTGGGGACTAAAAACTGTGTCACTGCATCCTTTTTGCAATATGAATACGATGAGAAACTAATTTTTTATTTTTCTTGGCCTTATACATGGGAGTCTATGGACTGCCTTATACATGGGAGTCTATGGACTGCCTTATACATGGGAGTCTATGGAGAGCTGCCTTATACATGGGAGTCAATGGAGGTGTAAACTAAAAAGTCCTCTAACACGGTAAATTGGATCGCATTGTGAAACAAATTGACCTGCATCTGTATGAGGTAGGGTACTATTCTTTTGCAAAGTTTGAAAGAAATTGACCAGGGCATCGCTGAGATATCTGCGGGAACGGACACACAGACATGACAAAACCTACTAGTCCCCCCACGGATGGACATGTCCCAATCTATAAGCTCCCTGGACTTTATTTGTGAGGACTAAAAACTGTGTCACTGCATCCCTTTTGCAATATGAATACGATGAGAAACTAAATTTTTATTTTTCTTGGCCTTATACATGGGAGTCTATGGAGAGCTGCCTTATACATGGGAGTCTATGGAGGTGTAAGCTAAAAAGTCCTCTAACACGGCAAATTGGATCGCATTGTGAAACAAATTGACCTGCGTCTGTATGAGGTAGGGTACTATTCTTTTCCAAAGTTTGAAAGAAATTGACCAGGGCATCGCTGAGATATCTGCGGGAACGGACACACAGACGGACGCACGCACGTACCCATGCACGCACACATGCACGCACGCATGGACATGACCAAACCTATTTGTCCCCGCGGACGGTGTCCGTGCGAACTAAAAACCATCTTTTCATGGTATTTTACTATATCAGTGATGTAAAATCATTTCAATCCCTAAGGAGGACTGATGATGTTATTGTGTCGAAAGTCAAAAATTTCAGAAAGTTAGTACCTACCCTGTTTAAGATCATGCACAGAAATATCTGTGATACCTTCTCCAACATAGCCAACTTCTAGGTCCTAAATGTAAAAAATACCATCAAGGACACTATGTGCTCACATTCGGTTTGAATTGGTCCATTCAAGAAACATTTAAACCAGAAAAACAAGAATGACAAAAGCAAATAAGGTCTCCAACTTAGGTAC
>LD344710.1:31591-45445 GCA_001465055.1 Ptychodera flava | reverse complement strand
TTGACGGACATACTGTACGTACATACATACATACATACATACATACATACATACATACATACATACATACATACATACATACAGACGCCATCGACTTCAGCCTATACAATAAACTCACATTGGTAAAACCAAATGTGAGCTAAAAATAATGCATCATCCAACATTTTGCTATAAACTTTATCCTTGATTTCACTTGGTATGATGGTCAAAATGCATGTTCCTATACAGACCACATTACCATTATTACTATTATTATTATTATTATTATTTATTAAAACCTTCTTCAAAGGGCACTACACATAGTTTCAACATGCTGTACATGACTGAAGGAAAAAATGACAAAAATGAGAGCAAAAAAGTCACAAATACCACATAGAAATTTGGAAATGAAGTAAAAACATAAAATGAGCACAATGGCTATAAATCACAGTTGTTAAAACTCAGTAAAAGGGAAACATTCAGCAGTGTTTGCAGAGCGAATCTCTGATTGAAATAAATTCAAAAGGAAACATGCATGAACAGAAAAGGCCCCATGACAATAGGACTTTTTATACTTCCCTTTTGATTGACTGGAAGTTTCTTGCCGGAACGTACAACTCAATTAAGTCGCGCTCAAGTACATGGGTGCAATATTTTGAAAATGATTAACAAAACCTTGAACCTCATTCAAGCTTTGATTGGAAGCCAATGCAAGTCGATCAACACAGCTGTAATATGGAGTGATGAGACGTGCAGCAGCATTTTGAAGTGATTGCAACTGAGAAAGCTATTCTTTTGATACTCCATACCAGAAACTATTGCAGTAGTCCAATTGGTGTGTAATGAAGGCATAGATCAATATCTCAGTGATACTTCTGTCAAGTAATTTATGGATCTTGCTGATACGATGTAAAGAATTAACACAATTGGAACTATTTTGTGATTATAAGATCTTGAGCATTTTAATATAATCTATTTAAAAATCTTCAATCTAACAGTGTTTTTTGTGTGAAGACGGGGGCACATTTCATAAATTATTGATAATTGCACAGTCATCAAATACATCTCTAACAAATTTACATTTTTGTTCAGCTTTTCGCACTCTCAGGAAAGAGAACCCATTAAATGTAACTGATTTGTCAATTTTGTTTAGGTTTAAGTGAAAATACAAATTCCCTTTCCAAGGTTGATTTGTAGGCATTTGCTATTCTCACAAAATGATGCATGATAAAATTTTAAATTTTCGATGGGAAAGTGGCCTTTTACCTCTACCCAAATCAGTTCTGCTGTAGTGTATGCTTTTTTGTGATCACTCTTTCAAATGGTTTGGTAGATGTTAAGAAAATGTCTTGTACATTTATTCATTTCATATACAAGGAAATACGGCTAGTTTTCAATCGGGTTCGAACCCACAACAAACGGCATCAGTCGCCTAGCGGAGAGGCAGCAGATAGAACCGCACGGCTAAATCCCCACTCTCAAAAAGAGTGGTTCAATAGCCGGCTAAGTTTTTACATTTTTCTGACTGCGACCGCTCCACATGTTGTAGAGTTCGTGAAGCACTCTCGCACGTACGCTCACTATTACACATCGCACACACAAACTTTATCAAAGCGAAGCAATGAATACAACGCTATAACTGGGCGAACAAAAAAGAGAAATGAGACCTGGTAAATTTGATTAAACTACCCTTTTCTTGTGAGTGTGCTAATTAATTCTGGAAAATATTAAAAAATCACTGAACTATTTCAGCCCTTCTATTAAAATATAACTATTTTTGAAAGGAGCAAAGAAATATAATCAATATCATCTGTCTGTTGAAAACTTAAAATATTAACGCCAGGAACCAACAGTTGTTGTCTGGAATTTTTAGGGACTGTACACAGACGTCTTTGCAGCCTTCAGGGACCACTCTGAGGAGACCCTAAATCTTTTAGAGCCCACACTGACTTGACCTTGAAACTTTCAGGGATCACCCAGATGAGTCCTTAAAACTTACAGGGACCACCCAGATGTGACCCTGAATCTTTCAAGGACTATCCTGATGTGACCTTGAAACTTTCAGGGACCACCCAGATAAGTCCTTGAAACTTTCAGGGACCACCCAGATGAGTTCTTTAAACTTTCAGGGACCACCCAGATGTGACCCTGAATCTTTCAAGGACTATTCCTGTGTGACCTTGAAACTTTCAGGGACCACCAAGATGAGACCCTGAGGTCTCAAGGACTATCCTGATGTGACCGTGTGTATTCACAAGCATTACTTGGTAAAGTTGACTGGCAGAGGAATCACTGAAAAGATTTGGTCCAACTTCCTGCACATACAGCGTCAATATTCCGCACCACAAAAGTATTCATGACGTTCGAGGTTCAGATTATTTAATTGCTTAACCCGGCATCCCCATCGCTCCGATAACTGGTCGGCCAGCACCGAAATCCGTCTTTGCGTATTTATCAAGCGACGAGATCTACAAGGCATGTTCTCCCTGGCATAAATGTGATAAACTTGGCAGTGGCTGAACCTTCAGTCGATTTAGACAAGCAGTGTTGACGATTAATGGTAATGTACTCGCTCGTTGAAGTATGCTGTAGCCTTGTACTGTTGTAGCTGGCCGACACGCCCCTGGTCTTAACAGTAAACAATTTGCAAACAATTATTTCATGATGGCATATTCCATTTTAACCTACAGGAACAGCTAGGGTGCATCGCGCGATTGTGTAAGGTCCCGGGTAAGGTAAATTTTGCTCTTTTATGCCGTAAAGTTTTCCCACCGTTTAAAATACTGTGGTTGTATGTTACAGTCTTCATGATTAATTTGGAGATGTATTCAATGGTATTTTTCTCGTTAAGCGGGACACTGAATCGTACACCAAATAATATGGTCCTTGCAGAAAAGGCCGTTTCTGTAGTTTCTTTAATCTCCAATTCTGTAGGATAAATCATAGCGAGATATTTACTGAATTCAGAGTTATTTATTGAAATAACATCGTCTATATGGTAGATTGAAAGTTCGAGCTACAGAGACCTTTTTCTGTTTGATTAGGTTCTGGATAAATTCTGCCTCATATGGGAACAGAAATAAATCAGCAAGCAAGGGAGCACAGTTAGTGCCCATAGGAATTTCTATACACTGTTGGAAAATGTGCCCTCCAAATTTAACAAATATGTCGTCGATGAGGAAATCAAGCATACCGACAATGTCTTTCTTGGTATTAAAAACTTTAGCGTTAGTAGTATTCTAAATTCTACCTCGTATGAGTACTACAGAAATAAATCAGCAAGCAAGGGAGCACAGTTAGTACCCATAGGAATTTCTATACACTGTTGGAAAATGTGTCCTCCAAATTCTACAAATATGTTGTCGATGAGGAAATCAAGCATACTGATAATGTCTTTCTCGAAAACAAATTAGAGTTAGTAACATTTTTAACAAAATATGTAGAATCAAACCCTTACACTACATATTTGTAACGGCGTGAACCGTTTTTGTAGAAAAATGCTTGGTTGATGATGTTTTTCAAGCGTTCTTTCAATTTATCATGTGGTATTGTGGTATACAATTTGGAAAAATCGAAAGTTTTAATAGATGTTATTTTTGAAACAGATCTTGATTTCAAATTTTCCAAGAGTTCCTTTGAATTTTTTAATGTCAAGATTTGATTTATACCACTCCGAGAAAAGACAACATCACAGTATGATTGAAGTCCCCGTTTAACAGTACAAAGAACGGAAGTGATCAGTATCTTTGATAACTGTGTTGTTGAACATTTTGAAGAACCTGCGATAAACCTAGCTTTGTAAGGTGTTTTGTGGAGCTTTGGTATCCAGTATAAGCTAGGCAACTTATTGTGGTCATCCTTTCTTGTAATATTAAAATTATCCATGAATGACTTATGGTTTGCCAAAATTTCAGATTTGCTGAAAATTGATTGTCTGTAAGTGGAGTTGGTGGAGATCTTAGTTACACCAAGTTCATCTATAAGACATTCAAAATAATACTTCTTACAGACAAATACAATGTTATTGGCAGCTTTATCAGCAGGAACAACAACATATTTGTCATGGATATCATTCAAACACTTAACAGCATCAGGATCTTTAAACACAGAATAGGGTCTTCTGCAAACATGTGATCTTAGTCGACCAATACAGCCACGTGCTATTTTCCTCAAACACACGTAAACAGCACAACCTTAGAATGAATTTTATCCACTGCACTAATTCCCTTGTCGGGAAAGGTTACCGATTCTGAATGACAGGACTACATAGAAAGCAACGGAATATTGGATATCGCCGATGACTTTGATGTCTGTTACCATGGTCCTTATTTGTGGAGTGACATATCTGTTCCCGATCTCGACAATGATGTCAGCAACTGTGATCGTCGCGGGAACATGACAAAGAGTATGAGTCCTTGAAACTTTCAGGGACCAACCTGAGGTGTCCCTGAATCTTTCAAGGACTATCCAATTGTGACCTTGAAACTTTCAAAGACCGCCAAGACGAGTCCTAGAAACATTCAGGGACCACCCTGATGTGTCCCTGGATCTTTTAGAGACCACTCTGATGTGACCTTGAAACTTTCAGGGACCACCCGAATGAGCCCTTGAAACTTTCAGGCACCAACCTGAGGTGTCCCTGAATCTTTCAAGGACTCTCCTAATGTGACCTTGAAACTTTCAGGGACAACCCAGATGAGTCCTTGAAACTTTAGGGGACCACCCTGATGTGTCCCTTAATCTTTTTAAGGGACTACTTAGATATGACCCCTAAACATTGTTTTAAGGACTGGCCTAGAGAGGCCCTTTGAAACAGTAAAGAACCGATCAGATATGATATGATCCCAAAACCTTCAAATGCATCATGGGTCCTCTAAACAATATAGCAATCATCAAGTTTTGACCTTTAATCTTGACATTTTCAAGAATGTGTATCAGTGAGATGAATTATCCTTAAAAATTGTCAAAAAGGATAAATTTACAATTTTTGAAAAGCAGATGGCTTTAAATACTACAATTTTTTAATACTACTTTAACATTTAATTCGATAATTACAGTTTTGATATTTTCACAAGAAAAATTGATAATTACTAAATGCTTTGAGTAAACCCTCTCTTAGAAAGCATATTCTGTGACTTTAACTGTTCATCTTATAATCACAAAATAGTTCCAATTGTGTTAATAATACCCATTCCTGCATATTTGGTTGATTTGGTCCGACATAAAACCAACTCTGTTCAGCCTAATACCAAGATTCTGTACAGAGGTGGAGGGTGTTAACATAATTATAAGTATAGTATAATATCAACAATACCAATCTATGACACCTTCTCCAACATAATACTTTCCTCAAGCTTCTATCCAATAAAGAGATTACAGTATCCAACATGTCAATGTCCCATTTTGTGGGAAAAATTAAATTTTACATTTTCTTTCTTGAAATAATTGTAATGCTAGCATATACCACTTGTTTGGTATATGATTGCCTTTTAAGAATATGTGCTTTCGATATTGTCCTTTGTAAAAAGTACAGAAAGAGATATTTTGAATTTCTTTTGTTAGTTGTAGACAAGTTGAGTCAAGTGTATTCAGTAGACTTGTTCAATCCCTTGGATTAGAAATTTCCTCTGTAAGTATTGCATGAACTCCTTATTGCTCTCTGGCCAACAAAGTCCACAAAAGAAGCTAAAAATAAACGCCCTTGTGTGTTTACCTCTGCACACATTTGGAATTTGCCATGGGTCAAACAAAGCTACCTCATGTTTCTTTATACACTTTGCTATTGTTTTTAATATGAACCAAATAAGCAACTTTTTCCAAACTATAACACTGCAACATCACCTGATAGTTCATAATTGTCATTGCAGACAATCTCTAACACTAAACATGCCTGCATAATGACTTGCACTTATGTTTTACTCACATTGGAACCCATCCAAACTTCTTCAATACTGTCTTCTGCCAGAACATCATAGATTTTAATTGGTTTAATTCCGCCACCATCTCCTGCAAACAAATTCATTGCACATTAAAATACAAAGTCATATTCATTGTTTTACCAGTAAAAAATATAGGATACATTTTCTAGAATGAATACATAATATATAGCAAAAGAGTATTTAGACCTTACTAATTTGCCGTAAAACAATTAGGAGACATATGTAACATAGGTCAATGTATTACTTCATAAAATATCATCCTAAACATTCTTAGATCATTGATGTTTGAGTTTCAATTTGTAAAAATTAAAAAGGAGTAATACTTGAATAGTAAGTTGTACTCAATATTTATTTATAAATTTCACAATTTTTTATACACACAAAAAAAACTGACAATAAGTAGTAAAAGTAAGTACATAAATAAATACACATAAAAAAAAGCATAGAAAAATATAAATCTAGCAGTAGTGGTGGGGACGAGGAAGGTAGTTCTAACAGAACTAATCTAGTCCCTAGCCCCAATGTCAAGCTGAACATGAGGATTGAGAGCCCTTGTCTACAGTAAGAAATTAAATACAAACAGACATTTACAAAAAAGAAATATAAATATTACAGTAAAAAAGTACCTAAAGTCTCATACAAAAAAACAATCTAAAAGGTGGGTAAATAAAACATTCATTTTTCATTCATGATATAGTTTTTCAAAAGCCGCCTTAAACCTCATTCTTGATTTAATCGATTTAATTGAAGTAATTAGGAATGTCATTCCAATGGTTTTACTAATGCACAGAAAAATTATTTTGAGTACTACTTAAATTAACTTTCGGAAATAAAAAATCATTACGTAAAACCGATCTAGTAGGGTAGGAATGTGACACAAAGGACGCATAATGATATATTGTGTGAGCGTAGTGGTTATTTCTCAAATCAAAGATAACAGTACATGTGTGATATTTACAAAGTTTACGAATATCGAGGATACCTAGCTGTTTAAATAATGGTGCAGAATGTGAGTGAGGGTCAGAGAAAGAAATCAAACGAACAAGTTTCTTTTTGAAGTTTGAAAATTTGGTTGATGTAGGTTATATGTGTGTTGCCCCGTATTGGATGCAGTAATTTATATGTAGAAGAATTAGGGAAGTATACAGCATCAGAATGGTTGATTTGGGTAGAAAATGACGCAAATAAGATAAAATACCTACTTTTGGGCTAATCTTATTGACTACTTTTTTAACGTGAGATTTCCAAGATAAAGATTCGTCAATTGTAACCCCAAGATACAACACAGAAGATACATTCTCTAAGGGAAAACCATCAATAGATAGAATCCCATTCAGAGAGATTTTCTTTTGCGGTGTTTTAAAGATCACATAGTTAGTTTTTTCAGTGTTGATTGTAAGCTTGTTTGCTTTACACCATCCTGACACCTTGTCCAAGTCTGTGTTTAAACTGCTAAGATCGACATTGTTGGTTCTCGTTGACCTAAACAGGTTTGTATCGTCAGCATATTTTAAAAATATCAGTTGAGTTTTGAATATCATTAATGTAAATAAGGAATAGCAGAGGATCAAGTATTGATCCCTGCGGCACTCCATAGGTGATTCTCTGTATATTTGACAAACAGCTGTTTATGTTAACAAAATGTCAACGGTTTTCCAAATAAGACTTAAACCAGCCATATGCGGGCCCACAAATACCGTAATGATTTAACTTACATAGTAGAATGTCGTGACTTATGGTGTCGAATGCCTTTCTTAAATCAATAAAGACACCCAAGGTTACAGAACCATTGTAACATATTGTAAAAATCAACACACAAACTCCCACTTAAGGTAGCTTTCCGCCTTTGCCACGACCTATTTTCAAACGTGAATTTTGCCATCAAGATGTGTACTTTTACCCAAGTATTATATATCACCTGAAAGCTATTTCTATGAATATTTTTGTTTTATCAAGAAAATTAGTGTGCGATGAATTTTTTTGAAGATCTTAGTGAAAGTGTAAAGAACATGGGTGGTCTCACGTAAAAAAGTTTAAGTCTGAGCGGAGAGGGGCTATTGTTTAGGTGTTAACGGGCAATTGGTCTTCAGAATACTGGCTACAAAACAGTGTCTCAGATTTTTGAAAAAGGTATTGGTTTTTTCACATCGTTGAGTCAAAGTTTATCCACCGATTAGTCTAACAATGCCGCCTAATTAAGCAGCAATAACTCGACTTTAAAAATCTTCATAAAGAAACTGAGACACGGTTTTGGAGACAACCTACTTGACAAATGTCTGTGAAAATCTGGTGAACTTCCGTTCACGCGTTCTCGAGTTAAACTCTTTTGAACGTGCTGCAATGTGACAAAATGCCGAACTGAGAAAAAGGCGATTTAGTAAATTTGTTCGTTTTTTTTCCTTTTGAATGGCAATAAACGATGTACTCAACCGACAAAACACGAAAACCAGATAGTGAAATCAAAGTGTTCAACTTCAACAGTATATTCACTCATTGAAATCAGTGTCAACGGTCGAAATGAGGCTAAAAAGGGTGAATTTTGGGAGCGTTGTACTCTTTTTAGAGAGCAATCTACACAGTAGCTGATGAGTAAATAAACTTGGGGAGTGCCAGGGAAGGGATGCATAATCTGTTGACTGATTAGTTGTAAAGTTTAAATAGAGTATTAACTGTTCGACCTAACTGTCGGAACTGCTACGGCATCTCGATGCCGTCTACAAGAGCGCTTGGACTAATTACCTCCATGACAATAAACAGTGTAAGTTCATGGCAGCATTCGATTCGACCTCGGAAACGACTCACGGCTGCGGAATGAAAGCGAGCCCGATGAGTGATGTAGGGAAAACAATATTGGTTGACAACAAAAATATCTGCGTTTGTATGTGAATTTGCGGTGTTTGTGATCATAGAGATAAAAAAGAACAGCTCAATGCCGTGATTCATTCATTACGAGGATTCAGTGATCAGCCATTTTGAACATATAGAGAAAAGTACGTCATTTCATCATGCGCAAGTTGCATGCGATAGACCGCTCGTCCAGCGTCATACGTCACAAATAGATATTACTCTCTGCTGTCGTTCGTATCCAACATGAGTACCATCGATTCCAGGCGAATATGATATCAGACCCGTCTTCATTACATGTAAATCTCAGGATTAGGATGGTGTTTGTACTGTATTCAAGTAGTTAGCCCGTAAGCGTCTCTCATTCAATGGTTTACCGACCAATGATGACATGTTGATGAAAGCTCAGGGCGATTACGTTATTACGTTGTGACGGTCAAATTCATATTGAAATGTGTCTTTGGTCCTGCAGCATTTTGGCTACTGCCATGATAACTGATAACAATGTTGTCGTGTCCATTCCCATAAAATCCTTTGATTCACATTCATCCGGTGTACGATGAACATTTGTTAGTTGACGTATGTTTTTACCTTGTCAAGGTCGGTTTCTCATTTAGTGGTAGGGTGGTTGCATTGTACGATTATTGGGTAATAGCGCGGTCCGGAAACGAAATGGGACAAGGAAAAATGGGACCGCGAGATTTAAACGACTTCGACATTATCAGTTCACTGCCATTGTGCCAAAACGTCTGCAAACCAAAGCAGCTATTGTTTTGTAGCGTGTGATTTCTGCGTCGCTACGTATTTTGCCTTGGGAAAATTTGCTGTCGCTGTCTTGAAGCCCATGCAATTTGTTTCCACCTTGTATTTTCTAATCCCAAGTAGTTCCAGTGCCCCAGTTTCTGATATTTCATTTTTATTCATAAATTGTTCAACTTACTTAGTATTCTCATCGAACGGACAATCTTGGGTTTCTAGACCTTTCGGCGCAAAGTCGTTTCGGCCGCACAATTTCCGACCCCAAGACGTTTAGGCAACACGACCAAAGACGTTTTGGCACTACCTGGTTGGGGGAACTTGTGCCAAATGTTACAAATCAAAAATGTTAATAATGTGTCATTGTAGTTAATTACACCCAGTTAAGGAGCTCTCTCTTCTCCGTTGTGGCGCATGCTCAGTACCTGCCTCTGTTATTGGAGTTGCTGGCGTCCGAGGGAGCAAAACCTCTGTGCTCTTTTAGAGTGCTGAGTTTTCGCATTCAACTGACTTTAGGCTCTGACATTTTGCTAATTTCATTGCCGCAGTATCTTAGCCTATTGTTTTTCTTAATTCATGTCAATATGGCCGAAGGTGGAGAGCCGATGCCAGAGAATGAGGCCTTCACAGAACACGAGACAGGAGGTGCAGGTGAAACGACACGTACACAAGCAGAGATTGAGACAATCGCTCCGAAAGTTCTTCCTAAACAGCCAGCCTACAAAATAATGACACGCAAGAAAATTACTGGTAAGCGTTCCGGAGCTGACCCGAAAGTTCAACAGCAGTTAGACTCTGTTACTTCTCAAGTAAGAGAAATTTCTCATCAAATTACCGAAGTGATGAAGATTGTTAAAGGTGACGTCACAGCCACTCCTGAACGTGAAAAGCCCGCGCAGCCTCATCCGAGGGTAACCACTTTGTCCGACCTTAGGCGTGACTCAGCTCTTCAGGACTCGGTTGAGCGTTTGCTGTCGGCAAGTTCGTCCACCACTTTTGGATCCGAATCAAGCAGCAGCTCTTCCAGAGATGATACTAACAGCAAGTACGGAAAAAATTCGAGATCAGTGGAAAAGACAAAAACTAAACCACACACGACCAAGAGCAGACGACCCTCGTTGCAGATTGTTATTCCTAAAGGTAAACGCATGAAAAGTGGTGCCAAGAGGAAGCCAACGGACAGAGTCCGGAAGTACATTCCATGGCCACACGAATTCGTCCGTGACCCAAACCCAAACAGGCCAGAAGCCTTGACATTTGATGAGCTGTCCTTACCACAATTAGTGTCTGGTGAACTCGAAATTATCTTGGGGATGGGTTTGGACGATGACTCTACATTACATAGATTGTCACACTTGCAAGACATTGTCACAGACGCCCAATTGTATAATTGGGAGAGGGTTCGCAAATATCACTCAATAATTTTGCAGTATTTAGAACAAGGGTTATTAAAGTGGAACGATGACTTCGACAATCTCCACACTCGATTTGTCAGAAATCCTGCTCAGAGCACTTCCACCTCAGCCACAAAATCAAAGAAAAGTCGTCGTGCCAGACATTGTTCCGCCTTTCAGTCCCATAAGTGTAATCAAGGTGAGGATCACATTGTGGAAGGCAATTTGGAGAAACATGTTTGTTCTGCCTGTTTGCGTTATCGGCAGCAAGAAAAGAAGCATGCTGCTGCTGATTGTCCATATAATGACAAAGACTTCAGGGAGCAGATGTAAAGGGGCAGCAAGGAATGACCTCAGCCATCTGGAGGATGGGTTTGCTCTTCTGACTCTTCTGCCCCGTCTCCCCATCCCCCTTGCCAGGCTACACGAAACTAGTCTGGATGGGCACCTCCCCATTTCTTGCAGCTCCGTTGCTTCTCAGTCACCTGACCCAGTAGAATTTTTGTCTACCACTCATTTGTACAGTGATGTTTACTTATTTGAAGATTGTGTACCTTTGCAGACTAGTGAACATTTTGACTACAGTTGCCTATCTGCAAGCGGTTTTGTAAATTTTAGCTCAGTTGTTAGTTGTGAGGTTTGTCCTGCAGTTAACTGCGTTTTACACAAGTTCATCCCCACAGTCGCTTGTCCACCTATTTCCGCGTCAATTGCCTTAGCCCAGGCGCTGCATGGTACTCACGATTTCAAATATCAGACTTTTTTTCACCCTCAGCAGTTGGGAGTCATATCCGCTTTCCGGAAGTACCTGCGTGGATTCCTTCCAGCATCCCCGCTTGGCCGCCAAGTGTCCATATCTCTCCACAGTGGTTGCAAGACACGCATCAGACTGTTTTCGCTTCCGGCAGACCCAATTTTGCAGGCGTCCGCATTCCTGTGCCATCAGCGTTGAATATTCCTGCATGGCGAGCACGACTTCCTGACCAAGCTAGTGCTCTTTTCATCGATTTTCTTTAATTTGGCTGGCCCATAAATTTGACCACAAGTCAGTTACCCTTTTCGAGTGCACGCAACCACAGTCCCGCTCTGCATTTTGCACAGCACGTTGATTCTTTTGTTTGCTCTGAAGTCAGTTTAGGCGCCACTGCCGGTCCATTTGTCGACAATCCCCTCTTACTTCCCGTGGCAACATCCCCACTCTCTTCTGTGCCAAAAAAGGGCTTCTTCGACAGGCGTATTATCATGCACCTCAGCTTTCCACCTAATGCTTCCGTTAACGCTGGTATTTCTCGGTCTACGTTTCTGGGGGTATATTTTCATCTCCATTATCCAAATATTGACTCCCTTGTGTCTCTTATCAGGGAATTGGGCCCTGGGTGTCACCTTTTCAAGCTTGACTTGCGTAGGGCGTACAGACAACTTCCTGTCGATCCTCACGACTTTCACCTGTTGGGCTACACTTGGCGGGGTAAGCTTTTTATTGACCTCCGACTGCCATTTGGTTTGCGTTCTGCAGCACTTGCATGTCAGGCGACAACTAACATTATTATTTCTATGTACAATAATATAGGATTTCGTGCAGTCAACTTTTTGGACGATTTTTGTGGTGCGGAGCAGTCAGCCCTTTCGCAGACGGCGTTCCTTGCCTTGCGTTCTCTTTTACAGGAACTGGGTGTAGAAGAGTCCACAAGTAAAGCCGTACCACCCACTACGTGTCTCTCCTTTTTAGGTATACGGGTTGACACAGTAGCCATGACGTTGGAGGTCACAGAAGACAGGCTGACCGAGCTTACCGAGCTTCTCCTTTCTTGGTCGGGCAGACGGAAAGCCACACACCGTGATTTGCAAGTTCTTATTGGGAAGCTCTCCTTCGTTTCTGGCTGTGTTCGTGCGGGCCGCCTTTTCATTAGCCGCTTGCTGGATACTTTGCGTTCGGTTGAGTCCGCTCATCACCACATTCATTTAAACGCACAGTTTCACAAAGATGTTAATTGGTGGCTTACCTTCATTAGGCAATTTAATGGAGTCTCTATCATGCCAGACTTAACTTGGTCCGCTCCTAACAGCATTGTCTGCACAGACGCTTGTCTTACAGGTTGCGGCGGACTCTCTGGTGCACAGTACTTCCCCTCGTCGTTTCCAGGTTTCATTTTGCACCAGCAACTCCCTATTCACTGCCTGGAAATGCTCTCTGTTGTTGTGGCAGCTCGTCTTTGGGGAAGCCGATGGACGGGCATGCGTATCTTGGTGTACAGTGACAAAACTAGCACAGTTACGGTCCTCAATTCAGGTCGTGGCCGTGACCCATTCCTTATGTCAGCAGCTCGAGAGCTTTGGTTTATTGCAGCGACTTTCCAATTCAAGCTGAAAGAATGGCACCTCCCTGGTGCGCAGAATCAGCTGGCCGATTGCTTATCTCCATGGCACTTAGATAGCTCCTATCATGAGTCATTTTTTGACCTTACAAGGGGACACAATCTTGAGGACATCTCCGTTTCTGAGTCCTTGTTCCTTATTAACGATTTGTTCTGATTTTCCTTCAGCTGTTCAGCAGGACCTAGAGTTACTGAGGCAGGAGGTGAAGAGCTCCCGTTTGGCAGCGTTTCGTCCAGGGACTCTCAAAAACTTGAATATTCAGTTGCGCTCCTTCCTTAGTTTTGCTCTTCATTATGGTTTGCCTGCTCTTCCGGCTTCTGCTACAGTCTTGGCACTTTATGCTCAGTTCCTCAGCAGATCGTTCCGTAGTCCGGTGTCAGTCTCCAATTATATTTCCGGTGTCAAAACGCTTAACATTCTTACCGGCTATAGCCTGGATGGGTTTGAGTGCCTCAGCTTTGGTATCTGCTAAAGTGCGGGCTGCGGGCTGCGGGTTTTTAGAATTATGGCTAGATTTCTAATATATGTAATATGGCATTTAGTATATAAGAAATAAAACCTTTAGA
>LD344704.1:330280-350298 GCA_001465055.1 Ptychodera flava | reverse complement strand
ACTTGCCACAGTTTCCTACGTGACATCATAATATATCGATAACTTTGGAACGCCAGATGTCCATGACCTTGATCAAGGGATCAAGAACAAGAAATGTGCATAACAATCCAACAACAGCAAGATACACTGAATAAATTTCATGAAAGAAAAGTTTCACTACTAAGTACAAAAGTTTTGCACTAAGTGACGTATATCGAAAGCTGGGCGAAGTTTATGTAAATTCAATCGACATAATGTTTTGTGTTGAATGAAGATTGGAGTGAGTCAGGAGGGGGAGGGGGGGGGGGGCAATCCTGTACTTGGCACACGTGTTGTCTTAAGTGCTTTCGATTGCTGAAAGTGTGAGATTTGCCAAATCGCAACTGGAAGGAGTTGGAATCGTGTAAGTTTGGACACCTGGTAAATGCTTGGAAAACAAATTTACGATAGAAAGCAAAACATTCTTAAACCTACATGTATTATACGGTCACTGAAAACCATGCACATGCGAGTCGATGTTCCGGGGGCTAAAAAAACAAAACGTTCTGCAGGTTCAGGCTCATCAACTTACCTCTGATATGCATAAAAATGCTGATTCGCTGGTCTTGGCTTATCTAATCACGTTGGAATTCCATTGTTATCATTTCCTTGCAGGTAAAAACAATGTACCACCCCCTTCATGAACGCGGAAATAGTGCGTTGCTTCCTAGCTGAACTACTTTTCGAACACAACTTCACGTAGGGCAAGAAACAACATCCTCGTTCCCGAGTGTTTTTTGTTTGTACAAGTTTTAACACCGATTCAATAAAATATTTGGACGGTCGGCATATGTAGCCACAGTCCCTCTATCCACAGAGAGACTGTGATGTAGCATAATTCTTCTTTCTGGTCGTTTTTAATATTAGTGTCAAGTGTCCTGGAATTGTTTCGGGGTGGGGGAGGGGGGACAAGAAAGCCCCCAAATCCATTTTACATTTGCTGGCACTTTTCAATCCAACGTAGGCTAAATGGTCATTTGCAACTAGTATAAATCTGTTTGCTGTCCATTTTTCTTAACTTTAGAGGGAAAACCATCCAAGCTGGACAAGTTGCCTGTATGTTACATTTACTTTTTGCTCAGCATGCACAAGGGGGAGGGGGTAGATAACAAATTAGATAAGAGAACCGAGTCTTTTGACTCACCGGGTATATAAAATTAAATATAATGCAATATGTATGGAGACGGACGCCAATCAGATTTTTATGAGACACACAGATAACATCAAGTGGAATGAATGGATGTGGTCACCCAGACGTTTGTGACAGACAGAAATGTAAATTTTTATCAACAATGTTATCTCCATAGCTTGTGTGTTCTCCACAAAAAAGTAAACGTGATATGCAGGCAACTGTCCTGCTTGGATGGTCGTCCCTGTAATGACATAGATAAATGATTCCAAGACAGGGTTGCTTCGTTCATCATATCGGAACATGATGAAAATAAACAAACCAGAAAGCAAAAACCTCTCAATTAACAACAATAACAAACTTTTTTGTAGCATTATTATACACTGCAAGTTACCGCCGAGCGACAAGTTTTTAGTCCGATATCTCAACTGTAAAACCATTGAAAAATGCCCTCTATCACCAGCTATATCTTACCTAGTGCTACAAGGCCCGGATGCAAAAAGACTCGTTCTGAAGTGTCGTCTGTATCGCTCGCTGATTTTGTCTGCCGTGTGAAATTTCTTGTACAAGTAAATTTAAAGACTTTCCAGGCGACAATTAAAAATGGGAATAGAATAAGAGAATCGGGAAAATGGGCATTTCATATCCTCTTTAAATTTAACAAATATTTCGCTGGATTTTATTTGAAGAATTAGTAAAACACAAACCCAAAGTTTTAATGTACTCCAGTGGTCATTAAATGGAAATACCTTGTGATACATTTTGTAAGTTGTAAAAAATGAATTGTCCATAAGAGCTCGGGCCTTGGCAGACAGCTACCTGTCTCACCAAACCGATGGACCTTAGTAATGAATATCTACAACTCAAATTTCTGATATGTGTACGATATCTAAGAATGAATAAAATTTAGTATTTACCGTAAAAAAAAGCATGCATTCACAATTAAATTTTGATTACCTGCATGAAATGATGTAATGAGAACAGGCTAATATTTTCACTTAAAAGTATAAATCATTGCAAGTGAAACTTGGGGAAAGAATGAGACATCTAAACGTTAAGTACACGCTTATTCATAGAAATACAGACGGATAAATAGAGCGAACTGTCACGAAGAACAACTAAATGGCGGCCTCATATTCTAATTCCTTCAAAGCTTTCCTAAAATTTTACGTGACTATGCCAGTGCTTGGAAATGCCTTGGTATTTTCGTAAGCCAAGCGAATATTCCTAAAAGAAAGAACCCGTCTTTGTTTGTTTCCCAAACTTACAAAAACAGTCAGGATAAATGATGTAAATGATTTTCCTTCGTAAATGTATCGCAAAGAATTCAAAATTTGCTCTCTGTTGACCACATTCATACATCTGGATATAACGCATTTTCATGTAGGTTTTTAGCCCACAGTGCATTAGCTTAGGTGTCTGCATCCGTTCATATAAAATTATTTTGACGTTAAGTGGCTTGGACATTGATCTTGTACTATATGTCCTGTGGTACTATTACCGAAGTGGTACTGACAATAATTGCAGTTTATAGTGCCACTATTATGGACTAATGCTTCGTCTGTAAATTAGGTATGACGTCATCAGTCTGTGGTGATACCGTACTCTGCCTGTCCCTTTGCGTCACGATCAATATTTGAGGAGCATGCAGTTGCTATACACCAAAAGATCGCCAACAATCCACGGAGTTATGAAGACAAGTTCCGTTCATATTTAGGGCGCCACCCTCTCATGAACTTGTCAAGTTTCATGGCGTGCAGGCGACTCATTCCAAGGTCCTCTTGCATGATTTCGGGAGTCAACGTGTACATAAAATCTCCGTCAACGTCGTTTTCCCGGAAATCTTTGGCGTACTGTCCCAAGTTCAACTCACGCAAGCACTCACACACCTGTTCGACGCTCAATCCACGAACATCACTGGGGAGTTTAGTCGTATTTTCAACGGCTGCTTCGGCTGGCTCGCTCTGTACCTGCCCAGTGTTGACGGCAGGTTTGGGCGGCGCGGTAGGCTTCGGTGGTACGGCGGGGCGTGGTTTAGGTTGGCCAGATTTCACGTATGGAGGATCGACACACCTGTCAGCCTCAGTCAAAGCCACCGAACTGTGCCTCGGCTTAGCTGGAATCGGTGGGCCACTTTTGACTTCCTCATCTGTTTCAATGGTGTCATAAGTGGGCTCGCCGGCTCCTTCGGCGTGACTGTGTTTTAAAGATGTCCGCGACGACAATCTCTGATACTGTGACAGCTCTGCCATGAATGGCGTGTATTGTCCCTTGTCGGGTGAGGATAAACTGGATGTGCGTCTTTGTATCGCTGGTGGCATCTTCTCTCGCTCGTCAATATCGCAATAATCAGCAACTTCAATGACATCTTGGCGAGCGTCGCTTGTCAAGCTCCCTTGTTCTACTTCACGTTCCCGATTTTGGTCTTTCGCGGTCGAGATGCGTACGATCTTCGGTTCGATCTCTTCGTAAATATTTATCTTCTCCGTCGGACTCGCTTTCCTTTTCACGGAAACGTCCGCTGTACCATAAATTGATATATCTGTTTAAAAACAAAAAAAAAAATTAATCCATTATTGGTTTGGACTATGAATATACATAATGTGCGTCCATAGCCCCCGGGAGGGGTACTGGGGCACTCACCCCTAATTTTGGTGCAGGTCGTACCCTGCAAAGTTCGAACCATAAAGCACAATAATAAACTCTGCAATTTTTTGTAAATTATAGGGGGTGTCTTAAAGGGATACAGTCGTCGGAACAGAGGTTGTATGGGACCCATACGACCAATGTAAACACTGTATCCAAGGTACGATGGTGATTGATGAAAGTTAAAACATGTCTGTCATAATGTACATCGTATAATTTAAATGTTGCAGCTATGATGATAAGGTACATCAATATATCGTGCATGAAATACATTGTTTGTAAACATGAAACTTGCATAGGCGCAGTTCCGACGACCGTTTCCTTTTAAGTCTATATTTCGCGCCAAACATGGCGTTAAAACTACTTTTTCAACAAATAGACGGGTCAAAATCGTGAGGGGAAGGAAACAGGGCAAAAAAGTCGACATTCCATCAAAATTTCCTTTGCCTAAAATCAACATGAGGCGAAAAGGGGAGGGGCAAAAGCTCGGTACATATTTGACTATTATATATATACTATATACCTTCCCTACGACAATGCCCGTCTTGGAGTTCATATACAGCACATAAACGCCTGTTGACCAGTAGTCTCGGTTACCCAGACTACTCTGCGGGACTCTTTTCGGCTCTGTGTGGGGGCGACCGGAGGAGAGCCCCGCGGAGCAGTCTAGATAACCGAGATTAGTTGTCCAGACATTGCATGGACTAACATGGTCACAGTTGCATAGAGATGCTTATGTAAATTTATGGTAGAATGCACTTTGACGTCAGATATTCTGATTCTCAAGTCTACCACGTGTGGGGCTCATTTTAAAGGTCTTGGAATAAGAAAAAGTTCAACCGTCTAAGTTTACTTTGAAGTTTTTTTTTACAGTTTAAGATTTCCGAAAATCGAAAATTTTATTTTTCCCCATAGGGAAACTAAGGGATGGAGGCTATTTTGAAATTCAAATATCCGTTTATGTCAGGTAATATGTTTCTCTGTTACCAAACTGTGCACCGTGACATTTGCTTATTTCAGTATCTTGTGAATTACATATATAAGAAGACTCTAGCAACGAAAAATATGAGATCAACACACGCTCAAAACGAAAAACATTAACATTTCTTTGCTTATATAACAGGTTTAAGTTTTGAGAGATGTTCTTTTTGTCAAACCTACCTGCGTTACCTTTGACCTCTTGCAAGTCCACGTGACTTTCTACGGCTTGTGTTCGTAGACGTTGATAGTTCTCCCATTGTTTCTTTGTTCCTTTCTCCAAACCTTCGCCTACCACGACCTCTATGGCGATGTACATCGGCAGAATCAACGGCTGTTTTACGATTCCCTCTGTAACCATAGTAACAGTGGATAAGGCAAGTCAGCGCGAGGCAGCAATATCATTTCAGAGCCACAAAGAGTTAAAAGGAACCCGCATTTGAGACTGCGAACACTTGTTCTTCTTACTTGAACTAGTGTCTTTATCCATACTGAAATTGGCGGTGTGTATTCAGGTAGATGTGTGATTGTGAAAATTTTACAGTTAAGGTTGTGTTTGTCAACGGCTGACTCTAAGTTTAAATAGTCTGACTTGGAATAAACCTGTCGACTTGGAGGAGAAATCTGATTTTTAAATTGCTCTGTCTCACGGATATTGATAATCATCTGTTGATTAATTTGTTTCCGTATCGCTCACGCTATCAAAATGTGTTCTACGATCCCATTTTCTTAACCTCGCAATCTTGCACAGGTTCCTAACATAGGTCTGTGTGGAGTATGATAAATAAATAGAATACACAACTTACCCAGATTCATAGAGTTGCAGACAAGGTAACCGACTTCGTGTGTTCTCAGCAACTTGAGAACTCCGAAGGGATTCTCCGACTTCTTTTTACCGGCAACTTTCACGAACACACCCTCTTCTTTTGCAAATTGTATCTGCTGCGGTAGGGTGAATCCATTCAAAATCTCTTCAATGGTGTAGGTCTTGTTGACTGAAATAACGATTTGAAGGTATAAAATTTAGCAACTCAACGTTGGTATGCACAAATAAACAGATACGTTCTTTGGCATGCGTTATGGGCACCTACCTAGTTAGCCATACATACATACATACATACATACATACACATACATACATACATACATACATACATACATACATACATACATACATACATACATACATACATACATACATACATACATACATACATACATACATACATAGCAATAATGTGCGTTTATATATGACAATTCATGTACACTGAAATGTACATGGCATGGAGAGCTGATAAACTTAATGCCTTTAGTAGAGGGAAAACCCTAACATTCCTAATATTCCCAAATATTCCTTCCAGCTGGCGGTAGTTGTTTTAAAAAACAACAAACAAAGCGAAACAAAGAGACAGAGTTTGTCATACCATCTTCACTTTTTGGAAGCACATTGAATTTAAATCGATAATCTTTTGGAATACTAATATGTCGTCCCAGTCCATCTTCGGCAACAACTCGGGTCTGATTGAACTTCCGAGCCACACGTAAAATCTGCAATGACAGAGAAGTCTACCTGAGTTATAACTGCCGTCCCTTCATATTTATTACGATACACTCTCTTGGAACAACTCTCACCATAATTCTCCCTTAGTCACCCAATAACCACTTGTCTTGCTGAGTTATCCTTCGTCCCTAAATAGAGTTACTAATTGTCTGCCGAGCATTTCTTGTTTCTGCGCACCGACCTCACTCGTGTCAAAACTGTCATGGATTTTTACTGCTGTGTGTATGATTTGTTTCAGTAATAAACAATCCCGCCGACGAGTATACCATGAGATTTTTACCACTTTATGACATGTCACTTGAGCAAGAGAGATAACGAGTGCACACATGAAGTGAACTCGCCAAAGTACGATAATTAGGGCCTAAGCTGGCTGATCAAGTATCATACCGTGGTGTAATAAAAATTCTTGTACATTATTTGAAAATATCAAATCTCCGAAAAATAACTCAGTCAGCCTTGTCAGTTTCCACCATCAATAATATCAACTTAAACACTGCAACTGCATTAACTGTTTTATGTTTTGTACATTCGAAGCAACGTGTGTGTGAAGTTTACGTCAAGGTAGTATGCGCCTCGGAAGTGAAAGACTAAACTTTTGCTCAAACTTTCCCCAATGGAACTGTCAACCACCCTCTTACCAAGTTCAAGAGTAAACATGGGGGTGGGTCTCCGTGTAAAGTTGGTACTAGTCTGAGGAACACGTTACTACAGTTACTAGACATTTATCGACATTTAATTCAAAATGGCCGCCATTCCAGTTTTGAGCACGCTGAAGCACGCTGGTGTACGTTGTAGTACGCCCAGGTCGTCGAAAACTTTTATGCATGCACAAAACTTTTCGAAGTATGCCAGTGTATGGCTTATACGTCCCTCACACGCGGGTCATAAGTTGTAACACAGTCTCTCTAGAGGGACTGTGGTTGTAGGTAGGTTATGCACTCGTTGACACACGTTCACACACGCTACTTGTAAGTTACTCATAAGTTGAAACGCGTCGAGATAATTGTCTAGCGTACCCAAAACATATTTTCAACCTATGAGTTAGTTATAAATACGCTATGAATATGCCCAAAATTGAACAATACATCGTTAGTTCACCAAGCCAGTGTTTTAGAGAAATTTTGATACGTCGGCATACGCCTGCTAAATCGTCAAGGTGTGACAGGGCCCTCAGACCGAAAACCCTTTACTCCGAAACAGCAACCTATCCCCGATATAGGCCTACTGCCGACATCAACTGAAAGAATAATCTAAAAACTTATATTTCGTACTGTACGCGCTGTTCCGGGACGGTTGCGCGAAAACTGAACACTCCTTTTTTGTGTGTGTGTGTTCTAGTTTGACTTGGTATTATATCAAATTTGCATTCTCATGAATAACATGATATTCGCTTTGCAGGCGTTTCTTTTTTGAACCACTGGGTTTGGACCTTCACTTCACTTACTAGGTGTGGACATTGTCTATTATGTCCCCACACCGAATACAAAATGAGTGTCATGATCCCGGAAACGTTCGCGTATTTTTTGTTATTGCATGCATTGTTGAGTTGTTCTGACGTGTTGGGTCAATAATGCCCGCAGTAGTTAATTCTAGAATCAGCTGATGACGTGGCTTCAAAAACGCCGATATCCATTATATCTAAACGTCTGGACCTTTTAAGGTAGAACGCACCTCAGGGACAGATATTTCGACTATCAAGCTTTTACAATTGTTTTCTAATCTACCACTTGTGGGGGTTCATTTTAAAGCTCTTGCTGCAAGAAAACCTTTTATCGTTTTAGTGTTTGAAAAATCCGAAAATTTTATTTTTCTCCACAGAGTTAACACAGGGATGGCGGCCATTTTGAATGCAGATACAGGTAAATCTCGGGTAATTTCTCTAGTACCAAAATTTGCACGGTGACCCCGATTTTTATTGTTGATTTTGAAAGAGAATGGTTGAAATATTCCTTGAAGAAATTTAGGGAAAAGTTTAAGTCTTTTACTTTCGAGGCGCATACTACCTTAGATTAATTAAGATAAAAGGTCATCTAAGGTCATCTGTGACGTGGAAAGAATTAACGCCAAGATTTCTCCCATAGAGACTACAGAAAAAAAATTCATAGTGAGCACTAACTGAAAAAAGGTGGGCGGAATCTTGAACTTTTTTCCATCAAGGTTGCTTTACTCAAATTTTACACTGTATAGTATGCTCCTCCTTCACCACCACTTTACAATATATGCACCTTAGGACATTGCTGTCACGCTCTAATTCTCTCATATAGATTTGATTTATTTTTTTTTGCAGACATCTTCTGGGAAAATCTGAACTGTCACTTCGCGTCAAGACAGATTTTAACGAGCACTTTGTCAGTAAACTGGGCATGATTAAAGTTCAAGTAGTGCTTCAGTATTCATTAAAAGCCAATCTCGGGGTGGTTGTTGCAATAAGGTCCTTTGTCGCTCCAAGTCTAGTACGGTATACAGTGTATCGAGTGTTTACTCCGATTCCAACGTAATAAGTAGACTCTCGTTTATAATGGTGCGATTTTTCAGTTACGTTCGCGACGCAGGGAATTTTAGGGTTCACAATAAAGGACTGGTGTGCCCGATGTACTGTCTAATGTATTTTATACAGCTACCACAAACTTCAAAAGGTGACTTAAAACCATGTCAAGTGACCTGCGTTATCAGCACTGCTAAGCTTTATTTGTTTCCTCGTCTGATTTTATTTAAAGTAACATTGAATAATCCGTGCTAGTTGAAAAGTACAAAGTACACCAAAATTGAGGACAAGATCACTGACAGTTGCAACACTCTGCAAACGGCTCTGACCATGTACCAGGACACAAGTGTAAAAACTATCCAGCAAAATAAACGCGTTGGTTCCACAGCTTATCCAGAAGTTGCATGGTCACACTATACACATTGCAGTTTACAGTGCCGCTACTATGGACAGCTGCGCCTTCTATAGCAGGTATGATGTCATGAGTATGTGGCGATACCACTTCTGTAATTTGTCGGCTTATTAGCATTGTCTCCCTCTCCACGCAAACAGCTGTGACGATGGCTACATAACTGTCTTACTTCGGTTAAATAGCGACATCCTTGTCACATGATGTAGACAGACGATGATTATTTGCACAAATTCAAATTCTTGGATCCCTACACAGGTATTTTATTTGTTTTTTCGATGACTGTAATATCATACCCGAGTCAGCTGGTGCGCACACGTGTGAATGAGTCTTTGTATTGGTCTGTCCTTTGTAACTTCTTGCATTTCCTTCCCTTATGTCAACGATTTCCCGTCCCTGATTGCATCATCGATGGAAGACTATAACGTCATCCGATAACCAGATTTGATTCTTATCTGATGAGCCGTTTTGAGATTAGCCCACGCGTGTGAACACGTGAGCTAAAAACAGTCAATTTAAAGCAGAAGGGCAAAGACTTCACAGTGTCCTGTACCTTTATTTTTATTTTTTTCACTTAACATTTTTTGAGACACCGGGAGGTACATGAAGGCTAAGGAGAGCCTTCTTAGCGAGACAGAAGGGAGAGCCTTCTTAGCGAGACAGAACGATGTCATATTTCGATCATTTCTGTCATGCCGGTATGATTCCATTCTCTTTATTTCTCCTATTTCGACAAATTCTTCAAATTTACACATTTCCCTAACATCATATTGACACCTAACCGGCCAAGATGCATACCAGCATGAGTGACTGACACCCCGATATTACGCGTTTCCACGACCAGAAGCCTATTTCCAATCTCCTTACTAAAACATTCAAAAAACTGGATAAATATTACAAATTACTCATAAAAACAAGTCTGTAACGTTAAAGGAAATTTTGATGAGGTTACATTTTCAGATTCAATCGACCTCACTTCACCATCCAATTATCCTAAATTAGTTCCAATCGTGTTGTGGATTAGTTTAGTTTTCTGGTTCGTAGCGTAGTTAGAGACTTCCAGGTGTATCACCATTATAATTAAAGTTCACGTCAACCGTTGGTCTCAGTTTGAGTATGTCGTCCCAAAATAGTCTAGCTCAAGTTTCCTCGAGAAGTCCTTGATTCAACGTATGCTCATAGCAGATGCGAACGTGCACAAATCTATACATTGAGGTAGAGCGCGCCCCGAGAACAGATATTCGCACGCTCAAGCTTTAATTGACAGCACTTTTCTGAACCAGAAAATTGCTGTCAAAGTTTGAGTAGTATACCATGTGTTTGGGCGCATTTTGAAGCCATTGGAGTATATACAGCTCTTAATTTTGTAAAAATTTAAAATTTTATTTTTCCCCATCGAGTTAAGACAGAGATGGCAGCCATTTTGAATTTTAGGTGTCAGTGAATATAAGGCAATTTGTTTCTCAAGTGCCAAATATTCCATGGCGACCCCTGACTTTTATTGGTGAATTCGAAAAGGAATGGTGTCAAGTTTCCCTGAGGAAAGTTCGGGCAAAAGTAAATATGCTCTTTCATTTCGAGGCGCGAACTATGTTAAGACAATGGTTAGAATATGTACTAGTTAGAATCTCAGGGATGGTTAGTTCGATCCTGGGAGCGGTTCTCAGTATACGTACACTCAATGTTTTCGCGTTACAAATTATTAGTTTTTTCCGGGTTCTTCATTGCACACTTCAGTCCTAAATTTCACCCCTTTTTGAGCCGGACTGCTAGTGAATCCCCCCCAGCATTTTTAGCAAGTTTTGGTCTACCTTCTTTAAATTTATGATTATCTCCTGCCAGACCAACTTTTCACCCTCTCTTAGTCATCAAATAGACACACAGGCTGTGAAGAGTATAGTCATAGTACTATATCATAATCACCTGACCGCTGGAAATTGTTTCTTGTTCGTCGTTACCACACCAACCACTCATCACTTTGACAATCTGTGGCAACTTGTAGTTCTTTGTGAATTTCTTCAAACTGTACTTTGTCTTGGTCCATTTGATAACGTTTCTCTTCGCTTCCGCCATTGTCTGTCGGGGAACAAATATTTGTTACATGTGTCTTACTCTAGCATGTAACTCTTTGTTCAATAGATATTAAACATTGTTTGGTTGATTGCACAGAGAAAGTTTGCTTCCTGTTTCCAGCTAATATGTCCCTTCGCCTCCGCTATTGGCTCTTCGAGACACACAAGCGTCACTGTTGTTACGTATGGAGAACACATCATATTGTAACGCCTTGTAGTACTAGTTGACCACATTATATGTCAGCGAATCAAATTCTGCGCATGCGTTTTCTGCTCTAATATTCTGATAGCCTGAGGACATATTGTCAGTGTGCCCTGAGATTTCTGACACTTTTAAGATTGCTGAGCCCCGTGAGTCAATGTAGAAATTCGTTGACATTTGTGTTAGTCAGTCTAGACCAATACATGTAACGTGTTAGACAAATTTCTTTATTTAGATTCATTTCCTCTTTTCAGCTAGGAGGGAAGTCTTCGCATAAATTATTTTAATAATCCATGTGCTGAGAGGAGGAACAATAGCAAGATTTCGTCATAATAGTATCTTAAATGATGAGTCAGCAAAATCATAGTCGGCCTGCACCTTGGTCCAAAAAAAATTCAAGTGCATTTCGACTACGAATGAAAAGGGTTTGTACATATGAGAATGGTAGATTTGATTCTTCTCTAAGATGATAGGGAATAATTCATGCTTTATATATGATTTATGTTACAAGCAAACAACAACAACAACAACAACAACAACAACAATAATAATAATAATAATAATAAAATAATAATAATAATCATCATCATCATCGTCATCATCATCATCATCAGCGCTTGAAGACTGCAAAGGTAACATCTAAGAAATTTGAAAACTTTGAAACAGAATATTGATTAATCTACTTTTATCTTTGTAATTAACAGTGGCGACGATAGACATATCTTTCGAAACCATGCTCCATAACAATGTATCATAATAGTATGGCTTAATCTATGAGCTGTTATTCTTTATTCGCGAGACCATGTGCACCCTAGTCTCGGCTACCCAAAGTGCTCTGCGGAGCTCTCTTCCGGCCGCCCCTACCGGAAGAGAGCCCAGCAGAGCAGTCTGGGTACCAAGACCGTGTGCAACTGTCTGCGGGCCACGTCAAATCTTCGTCAATGCAGGTACCGTCTCCGGTTACCGTTAAGCCCTTTCTATGTCAGAACACGTACGCTTTAACCCCGTGACCGAGAATAGCATTCCCAGTCACGTCAGAAACATCAAATTTCAAATGACATTCTAATCTCATAACCCAAGATGTAGACATTAGGAAGTGAAACTGAAGTAACGAGTGTTCACTACGGTGAACGACGGCTTGTCATCATTTTGATTCCTAAAAAAGAAGACAAGAGCTGAGCCATTTTACAGAAATAAATTGACAAATCTTATCTCAAAGCCGTATGGTATGTACACACGTAAGTTTCGACATAAGAATACTGTAGTAGAATTCATTATATCACCACTACTCACCAACGGGTCCAAGTCAAACACCCAATCGATTGCCTTAAATTTTAGTTCAAAGACAATTACAGTCAGTCTTTTATCTCCCAAAAAACATCGCATCACAAAAGCCACAGATATATAGTTAAAACCCAGGAGACCTCCAGCATCTTTGAACAATGGCCAGGTTGGTCAATATTATTGAGTCCGAAGTATCGATTTTAATTGGTCACTAGGTCAACAAAAAAACTACTTTTACTTCATGTGGTTACAGGGCAAATTTGATTTGAGTAACAAGAAACAGTGACTTGCATATATTAAAAGAAGAGTTTTCACGGCCAAAATATTAACTCCTTGACTCAAAAAAGTGTTTATGTCTTGCTTGTCACGAGACAAATCAACTCCCTTTTGGTTGCAAGACATTTCACATCCCCGCGGACACCCAAAATTTATTTCGTGCCCTAACCCATTAATTCTACCAGTCCTTGAACATATTCTGACATGCAAAGGTACCGTTTAATTATGCGTAAACATGTAAATAGATACATCATCAAGTTCCGAGACATGACGCAGATATTCAAGAAATCTGTCCACAAAATGGAGGTTCCAGTGCAAGTATTGGCCCTTCAAAACTTTGAAATCTCTGCAAAAAACGGATGTTGTAATCCCATCAAAGTATACATTTTCTGAAAGCCTAGCTATAGGAGAATGCCGTGATTTGTCTTTTATAATCATTACGTACATAAGAATCACGTGACCGATAATGTTAATAACCTCTAAAAATTGGTTTTTACTTTAAATTTCTACAAACGCTACGGTGTTTAAATATATAATCAGCACCAACGATTGACAGTGAACTCGGAAAAATTGTCTCAGATTTCTTTTATCTGCCCCACTTTTATGTCACGTTCTTCTTAAGGTGGTGTACCATGGAGCAATCACAAGCCAAAATGAATTTTTACCTCATATAAAACGATTAACAACCTCAAAAGAATTCGCAGACATGCTTTGAAAGATTCAACTTGATAGAACAATTTTGATCACTCAAATTTCAACAGGAAACACAATAGCGTTTGTATAAAGGAAGGGAAAAATTATAACTTGTTTAAATTCGCTGTCGTTTGATCCCAATGTAAACAATAATATTACAAAATACAAATAACAACATTCACCGGTATCTAGGCATTCAGAAAATACATACTCTAACAGGGTTACAAGCACAGTGTTTTGTAGCAAATAATTCATTATTTAGAGGGGCCCGATACTTGTCCTGTAACATTATATTTGCATAGCCTTTGATTTAGATTTGTGATTTACCACACGCTGCTCGTGATACCTTTGGAACGTCTCCGAAGTGTTCTTCAAAACAACATAGGAATTCATCAGCGATAACAGTAATTTTCAAGCCTTGATTTTGCGCTGCGAATTGCCTAACATTGTTTTACAACTCTTCGGATATAAGGTCAGTTGAAAGGGTATGCAATAACAGTAATTTTGAACCATTGATTTTGTACCGCCGATTGCTTAACAGTGTTTTGCAACTCCTAAGATATACAAGGTCGGTGGAACTTGAAAGCGGATATAGGGCAGAACGCAAAAACACTGTTTTCTTTTCAGTTTGGTAACCAAACGACAATATTAACTCGCAAAACTAAATGAATTAACGCGAACAAAACCCCGTGTTAAAAATCAATACATACTATTTCCTTGTACAGAAGAAGCTGATGTAATTTTTCAGTCGAGTGTAAGGGTAGGAAACGATTCAACACTCTTCCGGATTGCTGTCGGTTGCCAGTGGAAATAACATGTGTAACAAGTGACAATAATCGAAATACAAATAGCATTTTACTGCTTAGTGTCAGGCCCTCTAAGTGTTCAGGGCGAAAGTAATAAGAGATGGAAATATTATTACCTTTTGGACGAGTTTCATTTATTGTAACCTGTTAGATTATTTTACAGCTAAACACAAACACGGAGATGTTGATTTCGTATTGTTCCCTTCCATTATACGGTTCATTGAAGCCTCCTGATCCATTCAGTGTGGACCAGGGTAACCTTACAGCGCAAAGAGCTATGACTTAGGTAGATCGCGCCTCGGGGACAGATATTCGGACTCCCAAACTTTTACAATTCTTTTTTGATATACCACTTGTGGAGTTTCATTTTAAAGCTATTAGCGAAAGAAGACTTTTAATGGACTTAGTTTTTTTCTACATAGAGTAACAACAGGGATCCGATGGCAGCCATTTTGAATTTCAAATACTAGTAAATCTTAGTTTATTTGTTTCTCTAGAACTAAATTTGCACGGTGACCCCCAATTTTTATTCTTGATTTTGAAAGACAATAGTTGAAAGATTCCTTGTGGAAAATTTGAGCAAAAGTTTAAGTCTTTAACTTTCGAGGCGCATATTACCTTAAGTATCATTGGAAACAGACAAACAAACAAACACAACCGGCCATGGAGTCGTCAACGTTTTGTACTCAACATTTGGCAACTCCGTCAAATGTCCCTGCAAAAATATGCGATAAGAGACGTTCTTTTCAGAACGGGGGAAGTCGCTGTCTTTTGGCACTAGATTTCTATCAATTTTGATTTCTCTTTTCATAACTTATGCCTCAAGTCTTTGAAATATGCTGAGAGATGGGTCGAGAAAACATAATTTGAACGCTGTTAAGAGATAGAACCCAAAATTGAAATGATGTCTTTAGTAATTTCTGTTATCTACAGGATAGATATGGCGCTGATATCTACTGGATAGATACGCCGATAAGCTACGGGCTGTCCCTTCGAAATACAGGTCCCAACGTTTGTTACGGCGAGGTCCGAGTCGAATTTTAGACTCACTATTAGATTAATCTTCATGATGTCCTACACTATTGGACTTATATCCAACACTATCAGCGTCACCCTGGTTCATAGTCGAAGTCAGGAAGTTCTTTCATGACACAGAATAAAATTACAATACCATCTTTTTATTCACTTTTGGTAGGTTCCGATGCACAGGCGTAAATAGCTTTTACTACAGCAGATCGCCAACTGGATACTATCAAAATATCGCGGATACATCGCAATGAACAAAGTGCAAATATATTTCGATATGACAGAGCTGAAATAATTTGCGCAATGTACATGCATGTGACGGTTTCAAGAGGTGAGTTATGTCGAAAAGAAGTATGGCGACCTTTGCTGTAGCGCGACCTTTTAAGTCCCCTATTGTCGGCCGTTGTAATTTCTGTCATAGTGTTACACAATTGCGTTGGGGACATTCCAAAAGTTGATGCTGGCGACACGGAAAGCCGAAATACAGGAACTTCAAATTATGTATCTCGCCAAGAATAATCGTTTTTTTACATTGCTAGTACGGCAACTGATATAAAACCTCACGGAATCTGATCTCAAACTTGTCCATGAGAAATTAACTCGCCGATGAATATCACACCTTACCTCCTTAAAAACTCATTGAGAGCGACAACTGGCGTTCTCTATGTTTTTATGCCTAAGAAATGAGATAAACACACCGAGACAATACCTCGGGAACGTTCAAAAAGTCGATTTATCTCGCACAACAAAGAAACCTGGACAGTGGATACCACTGCACTTGACACATGTACGAATATGAGGTGACCTTTTTTCGATCAAACAGGTCATCCTTTCTATCAACTTACCTTGAATCTGCATTGAACTTCAGCTGGCTAGGTGTTCTCCTTTTAACCGATCAAGATGAACACTGCAGGCTGACTATAAACGCGAGCTCAGCGGGTCAAGTTGTCTTCCTTCAGGCACTCTCAGTGTAGTGTATTGAACATACGCGGAAATGACACCTATAAAAGACTGGGCTCGGCCCGTGTACCTCGCTTAGTGCTGACCAAAGGTAAATATATCCTCGTTCCTGGGACAACTTTACAATAACACCAGCTCTAACAATAAGCTCACATCGCATTCCATTAAGAAGACATCGATAGCCTTTGATGAACATTATTTTTGAAATATTATTATAATTTGACTTGACTGAAGAATACACCAGTAATTGCATTCACAACAAGACTCGTACCACTGAGACAAAGTTACTGTTTGAAGTAGTGATCGTCCAAATTTACGAAAAACTATACTGATTCATAGACGTGAAGAGAAATGAGTTAATATATAAAGTAACATCTTTCTGTCCTATGACCCTTTATCTGCCTCACGTAAATACAACATAACTCATCGTGGATTCGTTGATGGTGTTTTATTAACCAGTTTAACGCGTTCTCAGTGTTGAGCGCCTTCTCGTCGCATCGAGGTTTGCAACCCTCTGACCAGCGTAGGTGCATGTAACAAAGATAAGTGCCCCTTTCCATTCCTGTTCGTTCTCGGCTTCCGATTTGAAGCAATCTTCAGGGTTGTGTCTATGCAAAAAATTCCAACTATGGGTGTAAAGTCAAGGTCACGAAACATTTTGACCTAGATTCGTAACTGATTGACATTGGGCAAACTGTTCAGTGACATGGACTTATAATGTATTGTCTTCGGCCCTGACATTCCGAAACCTTTTTCATTAGCGTGACTGTAGAAACGTACGCCGAACGCTCTTATGCATAAATTAGGGTATATAGGTTACGGGCGCATGTCACACAAAACTCATCATTGCATGGGGATAGGTGGGGTAGGGTAGTAAATTAGCTCTATCGCGCACGAATTTGAACTTGTTTAACTATATGCTAATTTAGTTACACTATTAGTCGAGTACATTAGTTATACTCAGCCATCGTTAAAAAGGGGCAGTCTTCATTCCCTGGTTCTCGCATTAATGGTTGTTGATATTGACTGTTTATATGATTTTAGTCCTTTGTTATCATACGAAATTTGTGCATGGTTAGTCAATCTGCTGTTAGATAAAGGTGATAAAAAACCTGCCCCCTTTAACATTTTGCTTTGGAATTTTCCTTGTTAAAATACATTTCAGCGGGTTCAGTAAACTTCTAAAGATACTTTTCCCAGCAGTTTATCGGATGAGAGGGGGATGCAAATCGTAATTCTTCATCAGATTTTTGCATGTTTAGGGGAGAGGAGGGGGTTTGAGGTCAAAATGAATAAGTCTATTTGCTATGTGCCTGTTTAAATACATCCAGGGCCCCTCAAGTGCTACAGAGTCCATCAACACAAAACTGCAAATCGCAAAACTGTTAGAAGAAGTCCCGGGCACGAACTCCGATCTTGATTAAACAAAACCCAGTAAATCATAAATAATTGACAAATACTACTGAAAGCCGACAGTCTTGCTCGTGACATAGGCCAAACAAACAAGAAAAGAATTGCTTGTGGCCAACGCGCGCAACACAATGGAAGTCCTCGCGTCAACCTTTTTTGTGTTTCTATGGAGCAGAGATCGACGACGAAAAATGAAATACTGAAGTCGCAAGGTGGTATTCTTTATACAAGCTATCGCTTTCCAAAGCTTTCAAAAACTGGATTCAATGAAAGACATGAACGTTAAAGCCCAATTTGTGGAATCTTTTTGCATTCCACATTTCATTTACCAACAATACTAATCGATTTTCAGAGAGATGTTTTGGATTCTGGTTATGTTTGTCAGAGCGCCACTACTGATAATAAAGGCTGATCCTTTCTCAGAGCGCCACCACTTGCAAGAACGGCTTGGGTACTTATCACTTTCTTCGGCCTGAGAGGATCGGTGGATTTTTTTGGGGGTCACTTTGTTTCTCATTTAGGTTCCAAAAATTTTCATCAAACCAGGAACGTTTTTGACTTTTTAGGAGAATACTACCTAGGCTTCATTTATAAATACATCCTGAAATCTGCTGGTAAAAAATTGCGAGGGAAGGAATATTGTGGCACGAAAATCTACATATCGGACGACGTGAGCCAAAGGGTAAGAGAAGAGAGACAGATCCTGATAAAGAAAATGAAAGAACTTCGACAGGCCAAAAAATTTGCTTTGGTGCCTTTCACAGTACCCGCTGTTTTATTAATCAAGGAAAACGGACAAATAAAGCGACACGGAGTCAAGGACCTGCACTAGTTTGTAGGTTTGTCGATGTATTGAAAATTTAAAGATGGACGACGCGGTTGCATGTTCCTTTCAAAAGAAAATAGAAAAAAAATATTGTATCTTCAGCTGTTTTTTGTAACACTCTAAGATTTTCATTGGACAACTTTCAAGCTTTAGCTGTAAAGGTACAATACATAAATGTATGCATGAGCGTGATTGAATGGTCGCACATTTGTTTTTGATCTCTAATATGGAAATGTGCCTGCTTTGGCTTCTGTTGAGATGTTTTTGCTATTTAGATAATTTTGAATCACAGCAGATGCGGGGCTCTTTTTCGCCTTGTGTGCCTTTTTGACCTTTTTTTGGCAATTGTCAGTTGCTGTTTTTTTTGAGAAGCTGTCGTTTTGCCAAGGTGTCTGCTGCCGGGTTTTTTGCTGCCTGGCAATGCTCGCCGCCTTTTGTTTTTGTGTGTGGTTTTTCTGTGTTTTCCCTCGTGCTCTTTGTCTCTTTCCTCCTTTTTGTTTGGGATAGTGGATATTTTTTTTCTCAAATCAGAGGATGCTTACGAAATTGTAATTATTTCATTTTTGTTGGTTTTAACCCATGAATAACTACGGCGCGCCAAATGTTTCAAAATTATTTATCGTCATAGAGTAAAAATAAACTGTCAAATTTTCTTTCTAAAAAAAGTCTTAAACGTGTATGAATAATAAAGAAAAAAGTTCTTTCGTCCATATCATTGCATTTTATTAATGTACCTTTTCATAAAAATAGCATTCATTTGAAAATAGCCTACGTTTCATTCAATATTTGAATGTGTCTGTACAGATAAAGATGACGTGCAACCGTCTTTCTTGATTGAAATAAAAATTCGATGGAATTACGGAAGAAAATAAACGAGAAAAGTATTATTGCAAAAAAGGGCAGAATGTTATGTAATGCTTAATAGTAAAATATTCTTTAAACCGTAATGAGAAGATAAACTTTTCAAAAATTTGGAAATACCACACTCCCATACTTATACACGTGTATTTGATATAAAGGTGCAATGAATGCTGATTATAAGGGAAAACAAGAAAAACAATCAAGCACACACACAAAAAATATTGAAATGATTAAAAACAAAATCACAAATAGTACTTGTACTACTACCAAAAAAAAAAACGAACCACCATTAGGTCAGACTAAAAAAGAAAGAGAATCACAATTGAAAAGTCGACCGAGATCGCGCCGGCGTTGAGGCTGTAAAGAAACCAAAACG
>LD344704.1:304503-326304 GCA_001465055.1 Ptychodera flava | reverse complement strand
TATATGAGTGATTATGTAGTTTGCCGTGCACAAATAAATTAAAAAATGTAAAATGTTAACTAAAAATTTTATTTCCCCATGGGAATTTATTTTGTTGTAACATATATGTAGATACAAGATTATTCTATAAACGTGGTAATAATATCTGAAAAGGATAACGCAAAAAAGCTTGAATCCAATACCCTGAGACAATAAGGCTATGATAAAGGAGATACTACTTATTGCCGTAAGCAAAGCTCGGTTCAACGATCGTTCTGAATGGTGCAATAACAAGCGATCTTGTTGCATTAGTACATAAAGTGTGGCGAATGTCTCCTTAGGGAAAAAGTCGTTTATTGAATAATGTTAATTGGATGTCCTGCAAAAATATAGCCTTTTAGAAAAACGGTGTTTTTACAAAACTCGTTTTCTGTATTCAATTTGAAATTATGTACGTTTTGTCACAAAAGACTGTTGACCTGCCGCCCATGAAGACAAGAATACCATTTGAGATGACTGAAATTACCATAGTTTCTGTGTAATTGAATTCAATCCCATCCAGACTAAACAACAAACAAACGATGCATAATTAAGACAGTTATTATATCTAAATTGTGCCCCTAGTATTAAAAGTGACTTTCATAAACACATCAATGTGTGATAAGATAAACATTAATACAAGAAATTCAACCCTGGCGATGCTCTGTACCTGAGGCTCAAGAGATGGGATATATCAATTTCAAGTCACATTATATTTGTAGACCAATGTTAATAAATTAAGTAGTGTATTTGTAAGGTGCCGCTTCCAAAAGGGATAAATATATAGGATGAAAGGAAAAAACATGGCATATAGTGGCGAACTTAAAGTTAGGGCGGCTCAAGCTGATAATAAATTATAATGACTGCTGTCTGCAGTGTGTCAAAAGACTCGAGAATTCTTTTGGGCAATGATTTGCATGTCAAGAATGGGCAATAAGCCAGTAAATTATTGCACAGAGCGTGAAACTGTTATACCAAGAACATAATCGCCAGAATACTATAATTATTTTTATTATACACCTACGTCTGCAACCTATATGTGTCGAGTATTATCGTACAGTATGTTTCTGTGTGCACGACGCGGAGTTCAATAACATCGACGAAAAGTACAATAAATTTTGGTGTTATTGGACGATATTTGACCGTTGACTTCATTATAATATTTTTATGAAAACACAAGGAAACGAAGACAATATTTCACTATATTTTTCAAAATCCATTTAATGATCATTGAGTAAAGTAGTGAATCACGTAAACTCCAAAACCTGTGAATCTATACGATATTATGCTGTAATTTGTAGCGATAAACGCATTGTCAAGTATGGTCACGATCACTCGACGCTGTGTATAAGAAAGGGCATTCTCAAAACTTTGTACTAGAAATGGTGTGTAAAAAATTCGGTGTTGTACTGAACATTATGCATTTCGGGCAATACCCCTTATGTACGATGTACTCTGATATAAATCCCGGTATTTGTGAATAACCTTATTATATTCCAACGGTTGCGCGCTTCGCAACCGCACTTTCTTTCCACCGACAGAGCTCTTGGCTGTCGTTCTGACGCACGCGGGACTTACGATTTCACTGTACCTAAGCTACAAATAGCTATGAGTAATGTTTCTCTGCAAGCTTTAGTCATTTTAAAAACATTGGGATTCAATGCAATGCAAAATGTACTCAACAAATGTACTTAACAAAATTGTATACTTTTAAAGTATTTGTGGAGAGCATTAACTGCTCGTGGATATTGTGTACGTGCATTAGTCAATCATTGCGAGTACATTTAGGGGATCCCAATGAGACTACAGTATTTGACAAATTCAAGAAAGCGAACGGGAGTTAACAATCTCTGATAATAACAGTATGAAAAATGCACCAAATCATCTAAAAAGGTCATTTGAAACTGCATTTTGTACGAGTATATGTTTGTCCAAGTTTATTGCACGAGTTAATTAGCAAGAGTTTAAATTTGGTTCTTTGATTCGCGAATCATTGCCACTTCAGGTGCACCACCTCTGTTTGAAGACTCCTTGAATAAACACTCTTTGCCTTTATACTAATAGGAGAGTCAACGCCAATATGACAGTCTAGACACTGAGGCACTCTAACCTCAAAATTCACAATAAGTCCTACAATACCCCTTTCCGACCGAATCTTGAACCTTTTAGTACATTTCTAGGTATGTTTAACACGATTGGAAATATTTTGGGTTTATAGGATTTTGAAAAGTTTGTCAAAAATTATTGAAAAATAAGGCACCAGACCATAATTTGTTGCTACAGACTAAGGTAAATTTTTTAATTTTGTTCAATCTACTTGGCAACAAAGTTCAGTTAACTGCTTTTTACTAAATCTAGTCAAATTTGCTTTTTTTTGCAAATGTAAATACAGTGAAATAAACAAAAATTTTGCAAACTGTACTTATTATATAATTCTGCAGAATGTTTTGAATCTTACAAATTTTGATCCTTTACCTGTTTTTGATATATCACGGTTGTCAAATTGCGATTTTTCGAACAGTTATAACCACTACTTTGTTTGACTACTGATAGTACATTGTAAACTCTCCTATTTTGCTAAACTGTCATTTTCATTGTGTGGTAGATGTTCAGGAAAACTAAGGTATTTCATACTTTTGAAGTTAGTACCTCAATAAGGCAAAGTAAAATAGTTAAAATTGTATTTTTTTATTCTATCTACTTAAAAAAATACAAGGAGTTCAAGTAGCTGGTGAAATATTTGTATTAAAAAGATATTTTGAAATTGAAAAGTTGAAAATGTCTAAAAATTTTACATGACAACACTACCTTATATTTTCAAGGCCACCTTGAACATGACCCTCTATTTTTCAAGGCCACCTTGGACATGACCCTCTATTTTTCAGGGCCACCTTGGACATGACCCTCTACTTTTCAGGGCCACCTTGGACATGACCCTCTATTTTCAAGGCCACCTTGAACATGACCCTCTATTTTTCAAGGCCACCTTGGACATGACCCACTATTTTTCAGGGCCACCTTGGAAATGACCCTCTATTTTCTCAAATTACCAAAACTTGGGGAATGGACAAAACAATAATGACAATTTCAAAGAAAACAATAGGATCTGTCATTTTGAAATGGTAGAAATCTATTTATTGTGCAAATTTATCAAAAGTGTCGGGTACCCTATAGCTGAAAGTTACAATATTACAGATTACCCTTAAAAACATGTGAATTGCAAAAACAGAAGAGTAGATGAGCTTAAATTTACTGAATAAACCAATATTACTACAAGATCCTATTATCCCAAAATATTTCCAATCGTGTTGTTTATAGGTAGACATGCATCGTTTTAGCTGAGAGGAGAAAATCGTTATTATGAGGGAATGGTCATCATTTCAAACTTTTTCTCCACAATCGACTAGTTATATTCAAGCACACAAATATCTATTATGATGAATCAAGATGAATGCACAATAAGGCTTTGCTTAAGTGTGAATAAACCGTCGGTTCATAGCTGAATTATATTTCTGCAATACACAAAGAGTTACGTAATTATACTTTCTTTAAGGTGGCTTGTGTCTCGAAACGTATAAAAGTTAAAGTGTCGCCAAAACGTTCCTTAGAGACACTTTAACCCTTTTCGTTTCGAAATGAAGAGCACAGGTCAAGGTTCACCGTTCAACATCTGGTACTTGGGGAACAAATAACCCATATTTGCTTACTCGTTCAATCCAAAGTTGCTGCCTTTCCTGTGTTAATTCTACGGAGTTTACTTAAATTTTGATTTTCAGAAAAATTGCTGTAGTTCAAAATGTATCCTAAAAGTTAAAGAGTCGGAATGCTTTAAACTTATAAAAGCTTTAATGAAGGCGTTCTCTTTTGACGTCTTTTGTCATATTTCAAAATGCCGACCAAAGTAGCAAAACTACATTTTATTTTTTTCGCATGGATTAGATCGCCCTAAATATGGTTTATATCTAACATTTCCTAGAAGGCATCGGTTAAATTAATATACATGAATCATCGTCTCTCTTGAGACTTTCAATACATAAATTAGGACTTGTGGACGGCTTGGTGTATGTTTCTCATTAATTTGTCTAAATATTTATATATCTTCCTCCAAATATTTATATATCTTCATCAGTCGAGGTGTCAGTGAGACTAGTCAATGTAGAAATGTATTCGTTTGTTGTTTGGGCGTCTCCACGTAGACATTCAACTGCAGAACAGTACAGTTGGTTTTGTGAAAGTGTTCTTTTAAAACTTTACAAGCATTATCACCATAAGCAAAACCAAGTATTTCGCCATACATTCGACATCATCTTAGGCGAAAAAGAATAACTGTTACTATTTCTATTTCTGCTGTCGCCGTATTGGACATACGGGTTAACATAAATACAATTTTGAACCCTATTTTTTAAAACTTCATTTTTTTAATTTAATGTTCCAGCAATACCTCCACGTACATGGAAATTCAATATTTGGATTACTTTCGTATATCCATTTCGTTGTTGGACTTCAAAATGTCATCATGCTTCTTTCTATCATGATAACAATGTGTGCAGGAAATACTGCACTTTTGTACTTTTCCGTGGAGGCGCCATTTTATGAGTGCAACACCCGTTTATTATTTTAACCTGTTAATGCTTAGGCATGGTCAAAATCAGCAAGCAGTGATATATGTCCTTCAGTCAGCACATTAACACGAACCAACTTTGGTTTGAAAATAAAATAATAAAAATATTGCATGAAATTCGCAGCTATTGGGGCTTGAAACATGGATGTTAAATATTGCTAGGTGTCGTCCCTTCTTCCTTCAATCTTCTGTCTGCTGCCTTCCTTCTATCTGCTCCCCTATACTAGTAAACGCAAATCTCATATACAGAGGGTATGTACATGTAAGTGAAATATAAACTCATCATATCATCCTCTACACATACGGATATCACGCTTGATCAGTCCATCTGACACTGCATCGTCAATATCATTATCATTTTATTTTTTTTTTTCTGATTTTATGACTTATTGGTTACTAGGCGAAATTTAATGTAGTATGCGCCTCGAAAGTGAAAGACTTAAACTTTTGCTCAAATTTTCCTCCAGGAATCTTTCAGCCATTCTCTTTTAAAATCAATAATAAAAATCTGGGGTCACTGTGCAAATTTTGGTATTAGAAAAACAAATTACTCAAGATTTACCGATATTTAAAAATCAAAATAGCCGCCATCCCTGTGTTAAACGGAAATAGTAAAATTTTCGAATTTCGAAAAACTAAGCCGGTGAAAAGTTTTCTTACACCAAAAGCTTTAAAATGAACCCTTACAAGTGTTGTATCAGAAAAGAATTGTAAAAGTTTGAGAGTCCGAATAATTGTCCCCAAGACGCATTCTATTGTTTTCACATACTAGGCATATTACTACCTTTTCTTTAGTTCTGCATGCAGCTGCTAGAAATAATGCTTGTGTTGCGAATCTCAACATTTGAAATTATTCTCCTTGTCAAAATGATGTCAGATTCTCCGTTAATGCAAACGCCGATTGCTACATATACGTATGTTAGCGTGTTTTTGTACAAATAGCACCCTGAAGATTTTGTTTTCATGCCTGTATGAAGATACCTCCCATTATTCATAACTTTACATGACAGCTTGCAAATGCATGCCTTTGTATTATATTTGACAACAAACAAAGTCGTCAAACTTGCCAACCATGTCGTCGACATGGTTTGATAACTCGAAAAACATTCTGCATTATTATCCCCATGCCAACAGCTTTATGAGGTGGATCACGAGTGAAAATATTAATTTGTTTACCGTTGACAATAAAAACATCTTAAAGTCAATACCTGTGTTAAAATTTTATCATTTTTATTTGTGCCTGGTCGCTATAAAATGTACCGACCAGTACTCATGTATATTTATTCATAATAAAGGTCAATCCCGAATCGGCATGTACACGATTTCCTAAACTACACTTAATATGACATTAAAGGTGTCTTTTAGAAGCGTGAAATACATTTTTAATTGCTTACTGCTTACTCGAATAATCAGCGAAGTCTGAAACTTTCATTTTCGTGTTCTAATTACATTGTCCTTAATAAAAGACCTGACATATTTGACACAATATAGATTATCCCTTTAGCAAATGGGAAGCGACTAATACAAGAATTAGTCTTATCACACTTGCCTAAGGGAGCAGTTACATTTTGTCATGTATTCAGAACGCGATAAGAGAGGACCGGCAATTTTTTTTACGGGTAAGGACACAAAGGCAACGACGACTTAAAATATTCATGATGATTTTTTTTACGGGTATTGCAACGAGTGTTCTTGACAGGCAAGATCAGTGTAAACTTTTCATTTTCCATATTGAAATTGAAACACATCATACATCTGCCACTCGAACGACAACAGTCCAAGTCTTGTCGGCCTGTATGTTGAGCGTACCCCTCTTGCACTTAGTGTGACATTCAAATAGACTGTATATACAAAGTTGACCAATTATTAATTGTAACTGTACATTCCACTGTAGTCTTTTTCCCAAAAACAAAACGTAAAATTTTTTGTGTTTTTTTTTGTATTTTGAAAGCCTATTGGATCAGGATCTGCTTGATGTCACTTTGGCATTTTCAAATATTCTAGATGGCCACCAAGACATGTACATGTACAATGCCTGATCTCAGCTTCATAAGATGCTGTAAGAGTGGTTTTTGTGTCCTTTGCCTGTAAATGTGGGCTAGGAATTCATTTATTTCATTCATCGACTTGTGCAATTCATGCACACACTGATTCCAGCGTTCTAGTCCTGCGCGGGAGACTCTCTCTCTCTCGCATTATGAGTCTGATGTGGGCACGATTATGTGTTTGTTGCTGTTTTAATTGTACAAGTTACTAGGCATTTAACCCTCCAGATATTTGTCATGAAGAGTGTAATTTCTTTTCGTTTGGAATTATTACTTTTTTCCATTCAATTTGATACTATTTATCATGAATGAGTATTTATTTTTTCATCCGAAAATGGTAAATGATATTTGCAGTATTTTACTATCTATTTAGTCGTTTAGGTAAATAGTCAACGAGAGAGAGAGAGAGAGAGAGAGAGAGAGAGAGAGAGAGAGAGAGAGAGAATGTGAACACTAGGTTGGTATCACCGCTATCTTTCACATTCAAACGGACCTTGACATTCGTGACTTGCTGGGTAACCTAAATGTATGCCGAAACCACACGGTGTTTTTGTTCACTAATTACACAATAAAAATGTTATGTTAAATGAACCTCGGTTTAATTTAAAATACTGATGTCATCTGCCCTTTTTTTGTAACGGCTCACTTATGGAGGCAAGTGATAGAGCATTCTAAGCAGATGTCATGACCAAATGTCTGTCTGATGATTAATGCTTGACCAAAAATAACACCACAATTCACCTATGTAAAGCACATACTTGATGACACTAAACACATTGTTCGTTGAATGTGTAAAATAGCAGGACCCATTTTATTCAATAAGTATTCATTATACCGAAAATGCTAGCCATATAGCGTTACGTATAGAGCTATGCTATTTCTGATATTTTTACGTATGATACTTTTTAATAGTTACATTCACAACATCGACAAATTTACCTGGTCGCCTGCATCCGGGCGTCGATGACGTTGGCTGTGAAATTGTAGCTGGCAGTAACTTAAAAATAGACACTTGGTAGAGTCATAAGACATGAATATTGGCCAAACATAACGGATGGAAAGGGTTTCAACTAGGTCTGGATTTTGTTTTATGACGAGGTTAGCTTTAAATGCTTTAAGGTAGACTATGCCTCGGGGACAGATTTTCAGACTCCCAAACTGTTACAATTCTTTTCTGATCTACCACTTGTTCGGGGCTTACTCTAAAGTTCTTTGAGTAAGAAATCTTTTTCACCGAGTTCGTTTTTCGAAAACTGAAAATTTTATTTTTCTCCATAGAGTGATGACGTCCCATTTGAATTTCAAATATCGGTAATGTTAGGTAATTTGTCTCTTTCACTAGAGTACCAATATTTGCACAGTGACCCCATTATTTTATATTTATTTGGTATTATTATGGCTGAAAATTTCATATTTGAAGCAAAAGTTTTAAGTCCTCCACTTTCGAGGCACATGCTACCTTAAGGAATTTAGCTCTAGCTTTTGACGATATTTTAATGATCTTGTCGTGGAGAACATATCATGCTTCTCATCAATGCATAGTATTGGGTTTGCGACCACAGCCCATTTTGGTAATATGTAATGGTATTTGTTGACAAAGGAAATCAAAGTCTGGACTAAAGTCCGGGTGTCGAAAACATAACATTTGCATATTACTCACCTACAGGTTGCAGGGATAAATCAAACTCCACGAAGTTCAGTAAGGATTTGGAAGTAGACAATGACTGTATTTTACTACAAACGGAAAAAATAATACAATATACATCAAATGTTACAGATAATGGAGTTCTAAAAAGTTGCGAAAGGCTTGCTTGATTACCTTTAAGCTATTGAATATAATAAAAGTTAAGATGAACGTTATAGATATTCTTAAATTCTATCTTAAGCCAGAAAACCATATTTCCAGAGTGTCTGAAATATTACCAATTCCTGTACAATGCATTTCTTATCTTAAAGGTAACACGGTTTTCTTAGAGTCATAGAAAACAAATTAGCTAGAATACGCTGGTGTTAACAGAATACCCTTCGAAAAAATCGACTAACTTTTACGTTTTATCACTGGCCATGAACCTGTTAATTCACTGCAGTGAACACATCTGGTGCAAATAAAATCTAATGTTTGATTCTACCATTTACTGGATGTTCTATCTTACAATAAATACTTTCACTGACATTCATTGCAGTAAAATCCCCGGATTAAATGTCTGGCAGCAGTGGTTCTATTGTCGAAAAAAAAAGCAGGGGAGATATAATTTCCCTCTGGTATAGCACAGTGCGTGTACATCTCGTCACTGGAATCACAGTCTTTTCTGGAAAACAGTGAAATTGAAATCGCCACGAACGTGGCCTTTGCCATGTCGGTCTGCATTCCCTAGTGAAATATCGTTGATTTCCACACCAAACAGAATCATAGTAGCAGGTCATATGTATTCTGATGGTTGAAACCCCTAGCGCGAAAGGGCGACAATTGCGTGATATCATGGGCGCCACTTGATCGCATCGGCAGCAGTTTGTGACAAGGGCGTCTTGCACGGAATATAATTATCCCCATGCATTATTTATGGGACAGATATATTCGTACCATGGCTAGTATGAGTACACTTGAGATGCGTGGCGCGGAATACACGCAATATCCGGTAAACATGCATGTGAACACGTCATAATTTTATTTGGAGTATTATACAGATATAACATGATTACCCCTGGGAATGTTTTTGTACCGAGGCAAGCCTCAGCTATATACAAAGGTAACGGAGAAAGCTGGCATCGCTGAGGGGGAAAAAGAACGAGTACAATCTCAATATTCAAATTTAATGAATAGAAAAATGTTGAATGCATCGGTGAATGCGTCACTTCTGCTTTTATAAGTGTGATGTTCAGGTGTGAGATTTCTGATATCTGCCGATACTTTAGTATCTACTCGAAGCAGTCTCATGGCACAGGCTTCTGTGTCTTCGATAGTACTAATTGTGATGCTTTCCTATACACCGAGACATTCTTATTACATTACTGCTCGCCGTCTCCCTTAGGGGAATTGCTGGCGAGGGGAAGTCGGGATTCAGAAAAGAGTAGTGGCTGAAAGTCTTCAAAGATAGCATCATTTATTTCTTACATGGAGGTTACATATTGCCAGGTGTTGTCCTTTCCCCGGTATTCGTAACATACCTCTTATAATGTACAGTGGTTATTTACATGCAGGTATGTAAAATCATCATGTCATCTTCTGTACATGTGGACATCATGCGTGATCAGACCCTGTCACACTGCTACATCCAGATCATTATCATTTTATTGTTTGGTTTATGATTTCTTGACTTATTGGTTAGTAGGCGAAAGGTAACAAGGATACGGTATAATTACATAGTAATAGCAAGGTTGATGCCAAAGTTAATGAACTCTGTAACATTCGTTTGCTCAGTTTGGTGACGCCGTATGTAATCAAGAAAGACATCGCCTGAATTGCTGACATACTTGGCATTCTGTCTCTCGTAAGGCGAGGGAGGGAGAGGGAGGCGATAAAGTCAGTCAGTCAGACAGACAAGCAAGCAAACAGGGAGAAAGTCTGAAAAGGTGGAGGAAGACAGGGGTACAAAGGTAGGAGTTAACGATAATAGGTTGGTGTAAGGGACAAAAGACAAATGTACAGGACACAAAGTAATATATATAAAATATATATATATATATATATATATATATATATATATATATATATATATATATATATATATATATATATATGATAGATAGATAGATAGATAGATAGATAGATAGATAGATAGATAGATAGATAGATAGATAGGTAGATAGATAGGTAGATAGACAATAATATATAGCGACAAATAGGGAATAGTGCTGGCAAGAAAGAGATTGAGTATGTTGGTTCAGGAGAGACTGAGACAGAGAGGCTGGCACACAGACAGGGTATTTTATGTTGATTTTATGCCGTCTGAGTCACGTCGAATATTGACTATTTAACTGTTTCACTAATGTGCCAATATTGGCATTGAGTTACATTGATTGAGTGTTTGGGTGAGTGAGTGTATAGCATACTTATCTTTCCATTTGTTTTGTGTCGATTTGTTTGTCGCCTAGAGGAGAACTCCTCTGGCTGTATATCTACCCTATCAAGTCCTTGCAAATAGCCATGTCACGGATAGATAATGTTGTATCTTACGTTTCACTTGTGCTTTTCCCATAAAGTGAGCCGGCACAATGATGCAATTTTTTACTTCTTTATTACCCATCTAAGTGGAGTTGGTGATGGCAATCCCACCTAATAGGAACTGATCATATATGCACAAGCACACAATTTGTTCATTTAACCAATCACATATAGAAACGGACAGGTAACTAATCTAGCATTTCCCGTGGGTCACTTCAACGCGAAGAGTATCTGTGACATTGATTTCACGGTATAGAAATCCCGTCAGGTCCCGATTCTCCAGAGACTGATATCAATTACAGTTCGATATTTATGTGAAGCTGAATTAAACATGTTGCCATGATTAAAATGGAACAGTGTAAGAAACTTACAAGGAGATACAGGGGTGTTAATGTTTGGGATGAAAGATAGGAAAAGCCAGAGGAACAGAGATGTGCAAATTGGTCGGGTTGGAATACACAGGTGCAAAAAAGAGCTTGAAATCCTATATACATGGATAAAGCGACTCATAAAGATAGACGCGCGAGAATACGATTCTTTGAGTACTGAAATTGAGCATAAGGGAGGAAGAGTATCAGAAAAGTTATCCTCCAATGAAAGGGCGATTAAAAGAGATATGCAACAGGATCTGTGAGCTATGAAGGAGGATTAGTTTTTACAAATAACTTGGATCAACTTTGTCAATTTAAACACCTTTTCCGCCTTTCATACCTTATTATTTAGCATATTCCGGTTGACAAAGCGACCGACTTTTACCTTAGTTATACTGTGTACGCACTTTGAAAACAATTGAACTCACATAATTGGGCATAAAACTTTGTTGTCAAGAGAAAATGAACTTGCAAGTTTGAAATATTCAAGGACTTGTTATCCTTGAAAGTCAATGTCTTTGAACTTTTCGGAAGATACAAATAATATCAAAACAAAAATTCCTATTTGAAACTCAAATCAGATAAGTGTGCTTCATAATAATATCATTCTATTAATAATTTTCGATGCCAGAGATTCTAAAGCTATTAAAATTGTGTTTTGGGCTCAGCCTTACCCAGGGTTAAATACATTTCCTCACATCACAGCTTGATGGTACAACTATCTACTTTTCCAACCACAGTCAAAAGCAATGCCAAGGAGCATCGAGTGGCATATACTATCACCGTAACAAAAAGATCAGCCACAAGCTAACATGAATACATGACACATATGATATCTTTACTCTAACAAGATATCTTTACATTTAATATATTTCGATATGATATCTGTACACTTGCTAGAAAACGTCCCGTTGTCACTGAGTGGTACGCTTTCCGATACTTTCCATACCTGGCAACGTAACTGTCAGAGGCAGCCTCACGTTTTCTTGAAAGCATACAGATCGTCACCTAGCACTATTATCGGATAAAATCCGTTTGCAAACGCAGACAATAAGGAAAACGGTCAAGTAGCGGCTAGATCCGCTTACTGATAATGACCTACAATGATCGCTCCGAGGAGAAATGTCTGTGCAATCATAACTGACAGCACAATTGCATTTTTTGTATGGTGTACTCTATAGAGTTAAGCGAAACTAGGACACTGAACAAACTCCTCAGCAGCCTTGAATGAATGAATATTTCATCAGCTGCCTCGCCCCCGGAGGCTCTGCTGAGTGGCTCTCAACATCAGAAGTTCTTGGTTCGATCGAGGGTCGGCACTTCAGTGAAATGAGACCTTCAATAATTGATCTCCGCCGTCCCGCAATACTGTGCTGTCGTGAAGTCGAGGGGAATAGTTGTTGCTTTGGGGAGAACGATGGCATATCCATGTATCTTGACAATTCCCACATGAAAGTAGTATTTTCCCAAACTTGAGTGGTATAGAAGAAAGATCGGCAGACCAGAAGAATATGCAAGGTACATTAAAATTTGTCTGCGTTGTTTCTGTCTGCCGTTTTGAAGCACGATGAAATATAATCTTTTAAATGAAGACCTCATCAGCTATTTGAATATTTCAATCAGATCGATCTAGCCAAATGTTGATGGCATTTCTAAATTATGCTTAGAATCTCTTCCGTGTGGCAAAAAAATATAATTTGCTTTTAAGCTTAATGGCGACCAAAAATTATGCTGTAACCGATTAAATCATCGAGAAGATATGTCCAGTGGGTATGGTACCGGATGGACGATCGAAGGATGTGAGTTTGAGACTCGGTTGTGTCCAGAGTATCGGACTCATGACTATCAGAGGATAGGGTGGTGAGTTCGATACGATGGCATGGCGTTCTGCCGTTGAGCAAGGTACTTTACTATTAATTGCTCATTTGCGTAATGAGTATGGGGAATAGTTAATCATGTAAATTGGCATCTCGTTCGTTTGATGAAGGAGAGCAAAACAAATGAAAAGCTCGTATTAAGTAATACACACAGATACTCTGATAATAAATAACCTGGCGCGTGACTTGGCATACATGTAGGAACATGCATGTACCTAAAAGCATAGTAATGTTCTCCTATTTTACTGTATAGCTGTTGTCAACTGTATTACTACGTAACACGTACTACTGTAACAGCAGACAACTATCCAAACAACTCAAATTTGAAATGAAGGCTATAAGACAACCATAAAACTGTGCAATCGTTTTCGTCGCTAGGATATTTGGGTGATGAAGAAGCTACATATTTCAATTGATAATAATTGTGGTCTGACAGATAAATTCAGTCGACGTCCACTGACGTTACTATTGTGTACTTCGAGACAGATGTACATTGTAACCTCTCAAATATAATTCATGATACCATAATTTTGTCACACTGGCAATTGTTCATACCTTGTGAGCACTCAGGACAAAACCCCGGCAATTTGCATTGTACATTTTTCTAAAGATTCACATAGATAAACAAAAAGACAAAGAACCGTGTGGTTCAATCCATCTTTCTGAAAGAGTTTGTAGACAATTACCATGGCAAGCATTCCCTTCAAAGAATCAATCATCCACAAGATACATGTAATATACTGGAATCAGATATGAACTGAAAATGCTCACGTGTTTCATTATATTGCAGTTGTGTGCCATCAATATTCACCACAGATCAATGCTAAAGGTCATAAAGTACACAAATATGTAATTAGATAAAATAAAAATACTAAATTTCTTAGACTGTTGTCATTGTATCACAATTTTATATAGCACGTGTAAGTGCCTTCTGTCGAGACCTTCAAACTATACGTGTATATGCAAAACTGTGTAAGCTCATTAGCTATATATGCAATTATATATTAGCTGACATGAAAATGCGATATGACTTTCAATATCGTTTTAACCTGGTATCACCAAATTGAATGTACATAGCATGTTTTGCCAACTTTGATCAGGTTAATCCTGGTATATATCCCTAATTAGGAAAGTTAATGAAATATGCAAATCAGGAATTGGCTGAAATAAAATGTTTAATGACTTTGAATGATGTTGTATCGAAGTATCTTCATTGTACATAACAAGTCCATCATCTTTGGTCAAGTCAATGTAGATAATTATATATCCTTATTTTTGATGTTCCATTAAATGTGCAAATTAGGAATTTGCTGAAGTGAAAATGCTTATAATGTCATATCATAGTCTCGTCATTATACATACCAATTTTCTTCAATTTTGAGCTAGTCAATTCAGATATCATGATATATGTTGGCGTTATTAACATTTTTGGAAAATCTCATCAAATTGTGTGCAGTCGTTCTCAACGTATATCCGTTTTTCTACAATAATTAATTATGCAAATGAGCAAAAATTAAGCAAGCCACACCCAACAAAAACTAATCAGTTCTTGCAATTTGCAAACTAAATTTATTTATCAGATTTGATTCTGATCTGATCAGCCGTTTTTGAGATATCGGGTCCGCAGACAGACAGACTATTATACAGAAATACAGACTATCAGACAGACAGACAGACAGACATCGCTGCGACATTAGCTCAAGCAAAGACAATGCATACATAGCCGAGGGTGAATGTTTTGATAAGTCTAATTGCATATATCGTCAAGGTTCCAGTCTCTACAAGAGTTACGTATATAGGTCTAAGTGACTCCGCCATATGCTAATCATTTATCCGTTTTCGAAAACAAAACCTTTTGAACTGAATGCAGTCAGTTCAAAGAAGGTGGGAGTATGGATGAAGCACTTAATGCAGCCCGGTAAAAACTGCAACTTTAATTTTAGGTATGACATCGAAATAATAAATTGAGAATTTCCTTTGTGTTCGACAGAGGAAGCTATAAATAGCTTTATAGAAAGTTATTCCCCGAATCGTCAATTACACATGATAAATACAATTTGCACGAGGTAATTATCATGTATTCTTTCTGTCCCCTTTTCATTGTCCTGGGTTGTAATAAATGGTGCTTTCGTAGAACCAGTATTTTTGCCAAAAATAGAATCAATATGTTTACCCATTTAATTCTGTCTGGTAATGATATATTGACAACAACGTGTTGTGTGTCAATATATAATTTAAAAAAAATGTACAGCTGGCGTACATTGAGGTCATGGTAACGACTGGAAAGTGCAATCGGGCACCATGACATTGAACCGATATCGATCGATCTTGACGGGAGGTTGACGCCTAAATGAGAACTCTGTCGTATCAATTTAAAACAACAAACGCACATTTTATTCAATGTTTATAAAACATTGCTGTTTGTGTAATGCCTTTCATATGATTGTAGTCATGCTGAACAACGACCTAGTGTTTGCAAACTAACAAAGTTTTGCTTCCACCGTATTTCTTGGTGAAACAGGTACTAGAATTTTAAAACCTTAATCTACATAAATTAAGGTACAGCCAACAAATGCCTCATTATTCCGCTTATGTACGAGGTGAGACAGTTAATGACCGTTCAACATGTTGAAGTCCAACTTACAGCAGGAAGAACGTATATTAATGGTAAGCACGTTGCGGCCAACCAATTAATCAATTTTCACTTCAAAACAGAAGATAGCCACTCGGTTTATCATCATTTTAAAGCAGTTCCGTCATTCGGATAACTGAGTGTAGGTCTATAAGGAAAATGGAAGATTTGAATTCTTATCTGAAGCAATAAACGAGAATCGATTTATACTGCTTCTGATTGCAATTTTGTTCAATATTGCGTTGAATATTTTATTTGTCTACCATGGCTTACTTGTACAAACGTGGATTTATATCATAACAAGTGCAAAATAAACAAATATGTCACGTAATAATTTATACCAGTGAATGTTTCACTTTTGTAAAGTGCCCTATTTTAGGAATAGCAACAATACGTATTATGCCAACGACCGAATGTATTTATACTTGAATAATATTATAATGCTTGCATGCATTGCCTATACGGTTTATTGAAGCACTTTTTTAAGCCTTTGAATGCCGGAATTGTTCCCACCAAAATTTTAGTGCAACATTTTTACGGATTTTTATAAATTTTTCTACAATTTTTCGATAATTTTGGACCAAATGGACACCACATTTCATTTGCTACAGTTTTTCATCATAATTTTGACAAAAATCTGAAAAAATTGACTGGATATTTTTCTAAAAGGTGACAAAAATTGACTTTGGCGCTCAAAGATTTAAAGATTTTTTGCCATTTTAAATGTAGCTTGTCTACAAGCAACAAGCACCTCACCGGCCCTTACGAATGCTGCGGACGGCCGCTTCATATCCGTTGTCGTTAGTATGCACAAGAAACATTTACTAAAACGATGCAACCAGTATCATTAAATTGAGCAAGGAAAAAACAAACACGCGTGACTATTCAGTGTAAAATAAAATGCTCTACAAAAGAAGACAGTCCATATTCAAAGAAAAAGAAGAGGAAGAAACTGAACTGGTGAATTTTTATGAAATGTTCGCAGCCTTTCAAAGACAGTAAAAATGTTCATTTTTGACAGCTGCTAATTTGGTTTGTTTTTCTGCTATTATTTAACTAAGTAAGGGTGTAATAGTGTGAATCACAGCAATTATGACGTTATGTAACTATTGATGAACAGTCGGATAAAGAATCAACCTTGATTAGTTTATCAATGAGATCTTACTCCATCTTAATACCAGTCTGTGATCTGCCACCTTACAACAGATGTGACTTGAATATTTAATGATTCTTCGTATAATCTCTCGCTGCATACATAATTCAGCATAACCCTATGTTCATATCAGAAAGTAGATTTTTCAAGGCGAAGTGAATTTCTAAATTGGCAAATGAGAATTCCTAATCGCGTGCAGCTTCTACATATCGTTCGATATAAACTGTACGCTCTCTGACAGTCTACTGCTTGCATGAAAAGGAAGCTCTGCGTGACTAAAGAATAGCGCTGATCGCGATTTCAGGTTTGTTACTAAATATAGCTGCACGCGCATGACTTCTTACTCTACTGCCTGAAATTCGGACAAAATTTTAATGTTGCATATAAAGCCCTTGTTGCAGCTTGTAGTTTTAGCCACGAATAAGAGTGACTTTGAGTATCTTTTGTACCACTGGCAGGTTTTGTTTTCGTCGTTCTTGTGGAAAGTGCGCACAAATATTTATATTTTTGCATTTTAATGAGAGAAAGATGACCTCATTTGCCATCAGCGCTATTGAAATTTTATGTAAATGACTTCCTCGTGGGCACTTATTCTACTGTCGTTACGTCCCGTTCTAAGCTGCACGTTTACGAGTAACAACTATCATAGTTTGGTGTTAAAAAGTTCAGAAGGGCGATCATAAACAGTTACATAACTCCTATTCTTCGCCATCTCCATTCGCTTCGTGTTCACAATATAATCAAAATTTTGATCTTTTTCACCATGGTTTAATATGACCATATTCTTAATATGTATATTCATTGTGGCCACTTATTATATTTTAATGTCAAGTGCACTGAGATATTTTATTATGTAATGCGCAATAGAATAAACAAAGATTAAGATTAAGATCAATGAAAGATAATCATCCAATGACGCAATTGCCTTCTTTATATCTAATTTGTGCTGTCGTAGATCCTAGGCTGAACTGAAACGAAATGTGACGTCGTGTACATCAAATTTGTACTGTGTCAAAATATTCCTCCGATAAGTCAGAGGGTTTGCAACGCTTTCCCTAACTTCCCCAGACGACCAGAACAGAACAGAGTTTTTCTGTCTCGGGGTAGGGGGAGGAACACGGCATTAATTGCCGGTGATTGCCATTAAACATGTCAAGGCGCTCATTAGAAGGCGAGAAGCATTGATCAATATAAAAATATCGCCTTCGTCGTCGTCGTCGTCGTCATCACCATCATCATCATCATCATCATCATCATCATCATCATCATCATATTCTTATTATGATGTTGTGTTTGGAATTATCTAAACACTTATAAAACATCAATTTAAGCCACGACTTTCCGTCGTGAAAATTCATGAACTCGCTGGGCGATTTTCATTTTTCCATCTTTAGCATAATAGTGACGAATTTTTGTAGTTTATACCTTTCACGGTTTACAAACCCAAGAGTCCTGGATAGATTATTGTGAAATGTTTTTACTGGCCAGTAGTTATTAAGCGAGTGATGGACCTGGGTTGTACTACCGGAACTCACATTTAATCCTCCGATAATCGGGAAAATTTTGAGGTCGAATTGATGGTTTGGCTGACTACGATTTCTCACGACGTCGTGAACATGTTCGCTGAGTCTCATCGTGGCATTTCTAGTTATATGCCTCATTAGGCGAGTCGGGCGAGAGAGACAGAAGTAGAGAAAGGAGAAATCGAAAGAAGCTGTAATGAAACACCGGCACGACTCTCGGTTCTACCAATTAGGAAATAAGCCATGCAAAGAGCTAACAACGACGATAATCGTACAGATGAGCTATATATCTCTCCTTAGTTCAGTAAGTTATATTGAGTCATAAATAGGGAATTGAGTTTCTACTGACAACATCTGTCTCGTCCCAAGACGCAATTCTTGCCTATATCATGACTGTTGTGCATCAACACATTTTAGTAAGAGATTTAACTTGTCGACTATTAGAAAGACATTCATAATACTGATCCCCTAATTTGGTTACTGAGTTGCCTGTCACGCCGATATTGACATCACCGTAGACGGGCATTGTTTCCGGGCAATTGTATTACATGAAAAGGGGCTATTCGTTCAAGATAGGTTACCTGTATGTGTTCTAAAAATAAATGCTTTTCTGAAAACATTCACCACACTCGTGTCGGATAAAGTCGATATCACCGTCGCGCGGCTTTAACCGTCGTGACTGATATTGGCGCGGAAAAAAGTGTATAGCCCTAGTGCTTGTTACTTTTATTGACATTTTCGTTGTCATCCATGAGACTAGGAAAATATGAATTCGTTTCATTACATGTGAAAGACCTCAGAGAACAGAAGTCCGAGGTCATAACACCATGGCATTGACCTGTTATTGACCGCAGTAAAAATCAATCAAACATGCCATACACAGGATAATTGACCCGAAATATTCGCAAATTGTCAAAATATCAATGTACATGATCACGCACATGGCATTACTTCTATTCATCTTAATCTAAGGTAAACCAATGTTAAAGGCCGGTCTGTAGTAAGTTAATGCACTTTATGAAGTGAATGGCATCACTCTCAAAATAAGAATATAATGATGTCGAAATTTCGAAACATACATTCTTTTAGCAATATAGACATATCAATAATGTAATTTTTTGTCTGAGAAGTCTGATAAATTAAATAAAAATATAAGCCGATCAATCTTCAACACCTGGTCCAAATATCTATATACCATACCTATTATTCGTGACTCTTAACACAGTGATACGATTATTAGTAACGGCCAAAAATGCAAAATATTTGGATTAATGGTGTATAAGGTCATTCTGGAGGTCAGGGGTAATATTGAAGTAATAAAAGCACAATAGTAAAGGGCAGTGAATTTAGCACATTACGTGTGAATATGCTTCTCACTGAACATTTTATATGTATGTATGTATGTATGTATGTATGTATGTATGTATGTATGTATGTATGTATGTATGTATGTATGTATGTATGTATGTAGGTATTTATGTATGTATGTATGTATGTATGTATGTATGTATGTATGTATGTATGTATGTATGTATGTATGTATGTATGTATGTATGTATGTATGTATGTGTGTGTGTATGTATGTATGTATGTATGTATGTATGTATGTATGTATGTACAAATCCTTTGCGTATATAGTTAACATTCATTACACGGTGTGCATTGATAGTGCATATAAAGTCAGCAGGACAGGAATTGAGATGAATGATATGACAAATGCGGTTTGGTGAAGCCCAAGAAAACGGTAACGGGGGGCTCTCGCTGAAAGACGTAAATATTCCATCCGGTGTGATAAGAAAGGGCCTTACTAGACATCTGCTCCTGACATGCTGAGCATCCGCATGATATCAATGCAGTAGTTTTGTGTGTGTTTTTATGGCCAGGAGGGACTAATCAGACGAACATAATTGTCAGTCAACACGGTGATCAGGACAGCCTGTATATCGATATCTGTGTATATGATGTATTCTGCCGCGACTAGCACACTATAATGCATCTGCTGATACTTCGACAGGTTTCCTCAATTAGTCAGTACCATATCCCATTTTAAAACTTCTCGCCCAATTAGCTGACTGTATCAGTTACATTTTAAGTTAGCTACACGCGTGTCTAGCTAAAACGTTATTTTGGTGTTTGTTAGATCAGTGCTCGAGATAGCCAGCCAAAAATACTCTTATATGAAGAAGACGGGTTAATCACCTATTAAAACTTTATAGGGTGTGATTGACTCCATTGCGATGGCATTTCTGCTGACCCTTACAGCCTAAACGAGTCGTTAGAAATTTTATCAAGTGTGCATCGAAGATACTCAATTGGCCGAATTTTCAAAATCTCCGTGATCTATATGGGAGATTTTTAAGGTGCGTCTTTCGACCCTAGGTCCTAGCTTTTTATACATGTTCACACATTGTGAAATTCAAGCGGTAACGAGGAGGCACAAATATCCACCTTTGGAATTCACGGCAGTGTCTTTATTTTGTCTTTGTGATGTTATTGAGAGCAATTTTTGAGACGTGAGTGTCAAAAGAACCCCTGGATTCTTTCAAATGGCGCAGCACTGTTTATAAACAGTTATTTGAAATTTTGATGTCTGTAAAAATTGGAATAGATTGCCGGTGACTACACACCGTGATTCAGCCTGAGGTATCATGACATGCGTGCGGCTTTACCGCTAGAAGAGTATGTTTTCACTGCGGAGTTCTGGTTATGAAATGCCCGATTTGAAACCTGAATATACATTGAGGACAGTCGCTAATGATACCTTATTATACTATAGGGGCTAGCGAGCAATGTATTCATGTTTTTATAAATATTGATAAATAACTACTATATAATTATCCATTTAATAACACAAGCTTGAACTGCCTATTCTATAGCTATACCTCATCAACTCTGCGAATTTGTAAGAAAGCAGTCCGTGTTATGCCTTTCCTAATCTCCTCCATTTGTTAGGGCGATGGCCGCCAACGTGTAGGATTATCGTACTGACAAAACAACTCGTTTCTAGTTCATAAGGTAATCGGCCTTGATAGTCACTCATTGAAACTGTTCATCTGTGCGCTGCCTCTATTCACTGTCCAAGCTTGTGTTATATGTTTTTTGTGTGTAATAGTCATGTATAATAATAGATTAATAAATACACATCTCGCTGTCCCCCGTGATTGTACTCGACAACTGCTTTCACCGGTCTGGCACGAAGCGGCTCAAAACGTGAGATGAAAACAACGTGACTGAAATATTTGCCTTTCAATTTCTACCTTTTAATTGTATTAGTGAGATATTTTACAACGGGGCAACTTACGTCATTCTCAACAACGGTAAAAATAACAAGCGTGGTTGAGACAGGTGGGTATCGACATCACTGTGCTATATTTTTACGAGGTCGTCGAACTCTGTCTC
>LD344704.1:295616-304011 GCA_001465055.1 Ptychodera flava | reverse complement strand
TTTTGCATGATTCGTCGCGTGCTTTGTCAAGCTTTACCGGATCACAAAAGCCCTGATTACTAGGCCGTTCACTAGATTATCCTGACAGAACAAGTAGTCTATCAGCGTACGAGAGGGATGAGAGCGGACGCTAGCCGTAACTCTTCAGCCTGTGGGTTTCTAGCTTTCGCGAAGGATTCGGAAACAGCCTGAAGATTTTTTTTTGAAGTAGGTGGAATAAATAATGCTATTTCACACGTGTGCGCGATTATATCGGTATCACGCCAGGTACGCGCGAGAAGTCAAGCATAAACATTGACATATTGTTGGCGAATACTGAAATAAGTTGAAACCCTGTAGCGTGACTGCGTGCATTGTTGGCTATTAAACTACAAACAAGTGTTTTCTGATGTACGTGTTTTGGTACATGTAACCCATTCTCTGTTCATTCTCTGTTCATGTTTTCGCCATGTGTTTGTGATGGTGCTTGGTGTCACAGAATTGCCACTGTTATGTTGCCAGCAAACACGTACACGTCTGTACGGAGATGATTTGGTTTGAATACACATATTAATATTTGAATTATGTGGTAATCCTACATCAATATACGGCCTCGAAGCAAACCTCTCTGTCGAATATTACCCTATTTTTTAAAACTCTGCTTGTGGGATTATTGAACTGAGCTTAAAACAGTCATGCGTTGAAATGCCCGAGACTCGAGTTATTATTTATGAATAATGCGTATCTTTCACTAATTGACTGCGAAACAAAGAGTATTGAGCTGACAGATATCTGATGGTAATTTGCAACCGCGCTAGGGAGTCTGACTCATCTGAGCACAGATTGGAACGAAGCGCACAACCCCGGCACATCCTTTCAGGGGTGGCTATTGTCACCGGCACATTGTCACCACGTTGATCTCCCCGTACTGTTTGCTGTATCAGGCGTAGCTTTCTTCGCACGCTGGCATGGACACTGCATCACCGGCAGTAACTGTAGAAATCAGAATTACGACTCATCCAGGTTAAAGTAGAGCTTTGTCGGCCGTGATGTCCTCATGTACTTTCCGTCTCTGTATTCTTAGGGGTTGACTCTGAAAAGTGACCGACGTTGACAAGTGAAGCCATCCTCACTCAATGCAGTTTTGCAAAATCACAGAAACCCATCACAGTTTTCTGGACGATTTAGAAACGACAGAACCTCTCAAGCAGAACACAGGATCTCATATTGACATAGAACACTATCTTTCAGGTAATGTATACATTAATTTTTTTTTCATTTTTAGCGCGTAAATTGAAATGTCAAAATATTAGCAATGGCGGCAGGCATAAGGTCCGTTTATTCATTTATCGTCTTAAACTCTGCTAGAAGTTATGAGAGAAGCAATAACATCATATACGATTTTTAGCACTAAAAATATCGTTTAAATAACTAAAATTGGCACTACAAACGAATAAAAAACAGACATAAATCATAATATTTCAGAATTTGAAGCAGTGTGATATATTTACTCATGGAGGAACACATTTTTGGAGTTCCCTTTTACTTATTTCCGTCTATAGATATGATATATTCAGCGGATGGTTTTCACTGCATTTGACTTTGAATGTTAACTTTATAAGTTATAATGGAGATTTAATGTAACATAGGATCTCACTTACTACCTTCACACTGCAGAGTTGAGGCCGCCTCTGAGTAGGCCTTGGTTTTAAAAATCCGACACGCGCGCGCTGTCGGCCCTGAGAAGGCCAAATTTATGTCGGGGCTGACAAAATGTATAGTTATGTGAACTGCTTAGGTCGGCTCTGGGCCCATTTGACGTCTTAACATTTTGTCTAGGGTGAGATTGACAAGTGACCATGACTTGAACGAGCGGGAGATTCAAATATAGCATGAATGAGGACCAAAATGTTTCTATTCTTATCACTAATTTGGGCTAGGCCCAGAGGCCCCGGGCCTAAATGGGAACCTACTACCCAGTCATTGCCAAAATGCTAGCATAAAGTTTTGATGGCGCGTTACAAGGTTTGGCTTTACAGAACGACCTTGCACAGTTTATTATCAAAGATATAAAACCAATAAAAATGGTACCTTCACTAAGCGTCGGACTGCTAAAGATGCATTTCTAACGTCATTTGAACATAAATTTGCCCGAATTACCACTGTCGGAGTAAATTAGCATGCAATGCAATATTTTGTCATCATCATAACTATAGCTGAAACTGATCAATTAACTGAAAACGACAACGTGGAATATAGGCTTATACATGCAAATTTCCTGAATACATGTGTTATATTTGAATACTTATGAAAGACAAAGATTGATGTTTGCCTTATGCATGCTATGTATTGTTTATATTTCATTTTGATACCCTTACATGCTATCGTTACACATACTATTTAGCCTGAGGGCCTGGTACGTAAGCTAGGTACGATCGCACTTTCAACTTTTTTCCTCATATCAACAAATGGAAACCTGCCTACCCACAAACTGCACTCACCTACACACATAGATAGATACATGGATAAATACATACACACATAGAAAGATGGATATATAGATATAGATAGAGATACATAGATAGATAGATTGATACATAGATACATACATAGATACCTACCTACCTACCTACTTACCTAACTACCTCCCTACCTACCGACCTACCTACCTAAATACCTACCTACCTACCTATACTACCAGGCTACCTACCTACCTACCTACCTAGTACCTACACATACATACATACATACATACATACATACATACATACATACATACATACATACATACATACATACATACATACATACTTACACTAGCGTTTCATATTGCAAAATCAATCCCTTTTCCGAAAATAAATTTTATCTTAAAATCAAGCTAATGAGATCTCATGTTTATTGTAATTGTTTCGTTGAAATCGTTTTAGACGTAATTACTTTATTCAATTGTTGCTAGATCTGCGAGATTAGATTATCTAAGACATAGTGCTTCGTGATAACTACCTTCTTCCTTAATTTACAATTAGAAGGCGATGAATATTCCATTTTAAATTTACTGTCTGTAATTGAGTAGAAAATTCCACATCTCGTCAACTGCGACACAAAGCATTTTATTCAGCGTTTTAATTATGGCCGAACTTACTTCTTAAAAATTATGCCCATAGATGTTGAGTCAGAGACAGCGAGGCTTGTGGCTGAAAATTTGTTTGTTAATATGCATATCGTGTTTGTTATATACAATTTCATTGTTCGCCCCTAAAGCATGTTAAACTACGAAGAAGTTTGGCCTTGCAGATACGACGCACTTCCAAAAGTATCTGATATTGCTGTTGACTAACGACTTTTCAGTACTGGCTTAAATTATTTTGTTTTAGGTAGTATGCGCTTCGAAAGTGAAAGACTTAAACTTTTGCTCATTTTTTGATCAAAGAGTTTTTCAACCATTCTCTTTCAAAATCAAGAATAAAAATCGGGGGTTCCCGTGCAGATTTGGCTACCAGAGAAATAAATTACCCAAGATTAACCGATATTTGAAATTTAAAATGGCCACCATCCCCTGTTTACTGTATGGAGAAAAATAAAATTTTCGATTTTCCAAAAACTAAGACGGTGGAAAGTTTTCTTACACCAAGAGCTTTAAAATGAACCCTCACAAGTGGTATATCAGAAAAGAATTGTAGAAATTGAGACTCAGAAGATCGTCCTTGAGGCGCGTTCTACATAAAAGAACGTTTGTCGTCGCAGATATAAATCACTTGTGTTATTGACAAGTTGAACCCTGGATGCTTCCACATGATTTTCGGTATCGAACGAAAATTGCGTTTTATAAACAAATAAAAATAACCACATCAGAAATTACAAGAACTATGTTTTCATAATAACTTTTCTTTATTTTTTCATAATTAAAAAAAATTCACCTCGCAGGAGCAAAACTGCAGAAAAAAGAAAAGAGACAAATGCTGGATAAAGACAAAATTTCAATCACTTGGTAATGATGACAACGGCAGCTTTCATGAACAGCTGGTATGCCATTTCAAACAGCTTATAATCTTTTGACCTTTCTGTCTGCAGTGTACAATATACAGTGAGGGAAATACCTAACTGGAATACAAACCAACATGCATTTGAGACGCTTTTTATAATTTTAATAGAATATGGACGATTCTACCTTACTTCATGAAGGTTTTCAAGTCACGGGTAACAGAGTATACACTTTGTCTTGTCGATGAATACGGATTGCAGTAGACTGGCCCCAGCCCCTTGGCTATTCTCGGCAGCTGTCACTGGCTTGCCGAGCACGCGTTCACCCAACGATCTGGGCAACAGCCTATACCACTGATGCAACAGTCGGCTGCAGTTTATATTCCTTCAATTTATTCTGTTTTGATACTGATATGCCCACAGACTTGGAGCAAGTCGACGATTGCAGCAGCAAAGCGAAATCCAGGCTAGATGCTGAAATCATTCGATTCATTAATTATGCAATGCATCATGGCTTGACTTTGCTTGGAACACGTAATTTACATGCTTTGTCAGTATTGACCCGGATGCGCATCGTGACTCCTGGTTAACAGCTATAGTAATTGTGAATTCTGATAGTTAGGATATACTTCAAATAACAGGTCAATCAATTTCAATGTAAGCTTACTAATTTAATCATGACAACTGGCATAATTTTTTAAATATTGGTTCAGTTCTCCCTGAGAGATTTACGCCTATTATTAAGGTCAGCCCACATATCAAGCATCTGCAATTGGTAGCTAATTCTGACCACTTTATCAACTTTAGTTAATGAAGGGCAGATTGCAGTTAATTAAAACATTCACCGGATCAAATTTAATTAAGTCTCTCCGCTGCCTTTTAGGTTGGCATAAATCAAGACCATTCATAGGCACATACCAATAGCAGACTCTGCCGATGACCGCCAATACACGGGGGAAATTAAAATTTGAACAATAGCAGTGTTTTTTTTCAAAAATTGATTGCTTTTACCTAATATGCTTCCTTCCATTAAGGTTTCCTAGGGGACAGATAATTGAACTCTCAACGATTTTACAATTCTTTTCCGATCAACTACTTTCAGTGGCTCATTTTACAGAAAAAAAAATCACAGTCTTTGTTTATGGAAAATCGAAAATTTTGTTTACCCCATAGAGTCAAGACAGCGGATGGCGGCCATTTTGAATTCCAAATATCGGTAAATGTTAGGTAATTAATTTCTCCAGTGCCAAACTTTGCACGGTGATCCCTGATTTTTATTCTTGATTTGGTAAGACAATGGTTTAAACTTTCTTTGGTAAAGTTGGAGCAAAAGTTTAAGTCCTTCACTTTCGAGGCGCATACTACCTTAAAAAGAGAAATTTGGCGTCGGTCAGGAAGTTAATTACCCACTGAGAAAGTTGTAAGAGTGTGAATATTCTTTCTTACAGATGTCGCTAAAAATTGATCGTTTGATAAACGCAGGAATACAAAATAGGCAATGCTAAATAGGCTTAAGTATCGAAATCTCAAGTGATTAAATTTCTCGGAGGGGAGGGAATAAAACTATTCAAAAATTAAACATGCTGGTGACGTTTTCTTATAATCATGTCTTCCATATGTCCATTAGGTATTTAATGCATGAATTAAAAAAAACCCGACATTTTTCGTAAACAACGACGGACGGTTAGCGACATATAGCTGTAACGTTCCGGTACCGATATTCACAGCTACTGCCAGTGATTACAAAAAACTTGCTAATGCACACCCAAAGAGCCATAGAGCTGCGTAACTGATGTTTCTCTGGAATATATCATACGGAATGTTATTCCCCTGGATCCCGCTTATAACGTCACTCCGCTAGAGGATCAGCAAACTATGCTACATTTTGTTTTACAATAACCCGAAGTACAGACATTAACATTGTCTGCCCAGCCGCGGCCGTCAATCTGGTGCAATGTCGACGGAGCATACGTCCGTGTTCGCACCGATCCGTCTCTATAGCCTTCAGCTCACCCATACCATAGCAGTTGAACTGGGCGAGGCCTCACATTTCCCTTTCAGATGCCAGAAATCTCGCTCAACCAAGCGGAAAACGGTGCGCCGATGGCGGATTTGAGAGCTACTATTATTCGTATAATACCTTCTGGTACAGATTGAGTTATTTCCTATCGAAAGCGCCGCTCTGGTCAAATCACGTGTCCATTTCCCCGAGAACATCGTTTTCATAGAAAGATCATTTTTTTCTGACACAATCTTTGCTTTATAGTTCAAATATAATTTCTTCCGGAACGACTGAGTTTTGACCTATCGAGAGAATATAGAAGTGTTTAAAAATGGGTGTCCCACATTTCTGTGTCGATGGCCGGCGAGGTGAGGTTATTCTGCCTTTGCGTGCATATATAAATATTGAAACTAAATTTAGAAGTTATGTCACGGTAACATGCTATATTAGTCCTTGTTCAATGATCATGGAAAGTGAGATATTCAATGCCAGACAGTCATATGAGGTCAAGATAGAGCCAGTGAACGAATCCAGATATTCTGAAATTTTCTGTCTGTTATTAAAAACAATATGTAATAAATTGCGCTTGTTGTAGATTTATTGCACTTCTCTAAGCAAAGGTATTGGGAATGGATCGCGCAAGAAGTCCTCTATGATTGATCGGTTTTTTTGGAATTTTTGTCTCGTATGTTCTGTAGTCTCGCGCCGTACTGCGAGATTCGTTGCCTGCGTTGAATCACGCACTGTCAGTGTCCTAACTGGTTTTTAAAGTGGCCCACAAGCTGATATCAAGGGTAATTAATGATTACTGGCGTGTACGTACAAGACCTGCGGACATGATTTGAAGTAAAAAATGACACTAGTAGGTGATCAGCTCAGCGAGAGGTACGGTTCAGAAACAGTGAGCGGTCAGGGTGAATAATGTAAGCTGTACGTAGTGTAGGGGTCACGGCCGTACGTCACTATTGCCCTTTTCTGATCAACAAGGCTTGGTGTAGACTGACGGGTTTCGCAACTTGTTGATGCGGAGCAAAACAAGCATACAAACATTCAAACAAACAAACAAACAAACAAACATGTATACGCACACACAAACACGTCAATCGAGTCTCTTCCTGGTTTACGTACGCGCGATTACACGCTAGTATTGAGGTCATCAGGAGAAAAGGCGCGCTGTGTGAAAAAATCCAGATCTGATTTATCTTTTCGCAGCCATTGGCTTGTGTGCTAGTTACACGTTGCAATTCACGCCTCCATCACTGTTCAGTCTGATGTAGCGGCAGAATCAAGATGACTGGATTTTATTTGGCACAAAAAGAACTGTGAACCGTTTCCCAGCTACGTAAGCGTACACAAACGTACCGAGGCGTTGGAGTGGAACTGTTGCAGCCGTGTGGATACTCCAGCACAATTGTAACACGCATCCTCTATATCTACATCTATATCGTTGCAGGTCATACACGGATCTACACCATGTTAACACCAGCAGCAGCTCGCTGACTGAATCGTGGCATTGTTTGCGTGTTCGACTGAATTTTCCCGGACGATCCAGTATCACGCGTGCACCCCCGCGTGCCAGAGGAACTCTTCCCGGGCTCTGAGTTCATACACATCTGCTCGTCGAGTCTGCTGTAGGCAGGAGGAAGTTTGACAATATCTTACACAAAGATGAACGCAAAATTACTGATCACAATGTGTGTTTTGCTCGCCCATTATCCTGTACGTATCGGGTAAGTGAACGTTTATTATGTTTACAAGGACGAATTTTTCAAGTTCTTTAACTGGCCTGGACAGCTCGTGTATCAATCGTATAGGAATAACAACGCTGAAGAACAAAACATAAGGTTCTGGCTTTCTATCGAGCGATTTTCTTTTTACTGACATAATCTTTGTACCGTCACGTGTTTCATTTTTAACAGCTTACACTGTATTCACTTTATCGGACAGAATCCGTCGCTTAACACGACGAGTCCCCACCACGTTGAATTACGATTTTGTACCAACTGGTATCGACGAATGATCATTCAATCGCCCTGCGGCGACTACTGAGTGAGACATGGTACCTTACTCCGAATGCAAAACCGACAAATTAGTAGCAATAAGTCTTGAAAGATGAGTATTTTCACACCATATCGCGACTCAGTGCAAGTTCGTGCACGATGATTAAGTAGAATTCGACCGGCACCGAGTCTGCTGTAATTTAAGACGGCTTTTTAAAACCCTGACTATGCCACCGAGAGTCATTCACCGTGGGTTTTGCACCATTTGGATCGCAAGACGTTTGCAAAAATCGATTGATGATGAGATGAGTCCACGGCATTGTTAAAAGTACGCTTTCAAAAGAACATGAGCGTGTATGTACAGCTTGTCACTTGCAGAATTTAAAACTAGCCCTACTGTAGACTGGACCCAATAAATTTGCGACTTGTACTT
>LD344704.1:290616-293116 GCA_001465055.1 Ptychodera flava | reverse complement strand
CTGACCTAAATGCTCGTAAAAGGTTAATTTTCGCGGAAATGATTTATCCATTCCGCCTGACAAAGGACTCAAATGATTGAATAAGCCTTAATCCACATCCCTGACAACTCGTTCCAATGAGATCCGCTTTGAGCTGGGTAGCATATCATCTAATAAAGTTGGCTCTCTGCATGGAAAGCGTAATCTACTAGGATCATTAAGCGAACTTCAAGATTCGGTACAGCCAATTTGTATGATATCGCGACAAGGGCAAGGCCTTGTATAGTTCGTCGATTTAAAAGCGAATGCCCCCCCCTTGTAGTGGCCGTTACGCACCCAGGAAGGGCTAAATTTACAAACTTATCGACTTTAACATCGTTCGTGAAATCAAAGAGGGCCCATCCGGCGAGAGAAGTGAATATTTCAGCGACAAAAACAGCGTCTATTAATACTGTCATTCAGTAAAAATCATGTTGACAGCTATCTATTCATTAAGAGTGCCAATTTCGTGCACCCTGAACTCTGTAGACCGTACGCTTTCTATGCACTCACAATAGTGACTTAATGTAAAAAAAAGTCACGTGATGTTCGTATCCCGCGCGGAATAAATGACGGAGTTATTATATTCCCCATTCATTACAGTGAGATCGCTCTGCTTTTCATCGCTGCTGATTTTTTGCCTTTCACTCTGCTTCCTTCCCATTGTCAGTGAAACAATTTGGAGATAGAGCCTGACAGCCACCCGGGTGCCTCGACAAGGATTTACTCTAAGGGTCGACAAGAGTCGAGTTCTCTCTGTCACAACTAAGCACTTCAAGAGCAGTGTAAAGAGTGACCTGTTCAAACAAGGCTGGCGGCTGTGTTAGCAAATATACATATGTTCCAATGCACAAGCTCTTACTTGTAACCACAGTAAATGTGTTTTAAATCAATACAGCCTATAGGCGGCTGATATATATGCCTAGATGAACCGTGTATACTTCAACTGTCGATACATCGTGATTAACTCTTTTCCTGGAACCACACTTTTTCAAAGTACCGCACGTGTAATACTGTCTTACATCAGCCCTAGTAATATGGATCAATTATTTCTAGTTGCTATGTACTTTATGTAAATAGAAATGCATATAGCCAAAGAAATATCCTACTTTGCTGTCAAAACAGAATCGCTAACTCCCAATGCACACTGGGATGAGTTGATATATATGTCAGGGTCATATTAGAAATGGCATGAAATAATAAATATCGTCTCATTGTGCAACAAAATATTTGTTCATTTCTATCAGATTGAGACAGCTTATGTAAAAGTGATAAGGAGTCGAGACCTATTTTTCTGTCACATACATGTATATGATTCATTTGTGCAAAAAAGATCAGATTACATGTCGATGCAGACATATATAGTTTGTTATTAAAAGGTTCACCCGTCCTTTTTGCGTTCTTTTTGAAGTACGATGGCATTTAGAGATATGTGAACCTTGCAAATGCGTTTTGTTGTTGCCTCATTTTGCTTGATGTGCCATCAAATGTTGCAACAAATGTTCCACGCTCAAAGAAAATGTATTTATTCATACATTTTGCCTTCTCATTCCGCGGGAAAGCTTTTACGGAAAAGGCATTATACATACTATTAGTCACATACCTGAGAGCGACCGTCACGAGTCACTCGTCAAATATTACCCGACTATCAGTACAAACGCGCGCCGCTTCTTCGGCACGATGGTGCTGCGAGGCGAAAAGTGAACACACCATCGTCATTCAGCAAGTATGTCATGCAAATATCCTTCGCTTTCAACAAAAAGTGGTCAATTTAATCATTGGAACTTTCAACTTGTTGCCATGACAACCGAAGCATTGCCGACAAGTGTCTCGAAAAAAATTGGGCGCTGATTGCTTCAAGATTTGAATTTCACCTTCGATCGGTTTCACATATCATATCATTCTTTAATTTCGCCGTGTTACACATTTACATTTTGTATATTTGACTAATATACATTATATATATATATATATATATATATATATATATATATATATATATATATATATATATATATGAATGAAATATGTACATATAAATTATTTGACTGATATGCATTAAATATATATATACATATAAGATAAGATAAGATAAGATAAAACTTTATTAAATCCCTAAAAGGGCAATTTGAATGCCTGCTTGACGAACGATACAAAAATAAATACAAAGTCAAAAAGCACAAAAAACAAGACCATGAAAGCGAAAACAGAGACACAAAGAACATGGCCGTTAATTTCCACGATTAAAATTTGCGTTAAAAAGACTGACAGCTTGTGGAATAAAAGAGTTTGCGTAACGCTGGGTACGGGCTACCGGTGGCCTAAGTCTGCCACTTCTAACAATGCGTTTATCGACCAAGTCGTGATGTAGAGGAGAGTCTCATCGGTCAGAGTTAGTGTTAATTTCTTATCAAGTCGATCATGGTAGATAAGGTCAACTTGTCGCTGTGAATTTCCGATGATTGTTTCCACCTTTTTTATG
>LD344704.1:241695-290422 GCA_001465055.1 Ptychodera flava | reverse complement strand
TACATGCAGAATGTGTTAATAAGCTACACATTAGAGTTACCGCTTCATTCAACCGTTGTTTAGAAAAACAGGAAGTCATTATGGTCTTAGGTAAAATAGCGGGCAATTGCCTTTTTGTTTACTCGAAAGACGTCACTGACTGCCCCCTCCCCCGTGTTCTGGCCATAGTGATCCGTCTTAACCAAGACCACGACCCTAGGTATGCTTTTCTTTAACAAATAGTGATATTTCTTTCCTGAGACCCGGGAGACTTCCGTGTTTTCTAACCGGTGATTAAATGAGTCGGCGACTTAGATATCTGGCTTATCAGCACATTCTGCATGTACTTTGGGGAAACGTGTGTGATGACCGTGCAATTGTTCACAGCCAAGCTGAAAGACCTGTATGACCTGTTGGTGCTTGAAATACGGTGTGGAATGGTTGTTTGGTGTCTTTCATGATTTTGAGCGCTAATTAGAGAAACATGTTACACTGACCTCGTTTTTCAAGTTTGCGATTTGTTACACGAAGCTTCCACCATGCCAAATAATGTTATCTCTAACAGTCGCTGTTCGTTTTGGAATTTTGACTCTTTAGAAGATAGCGAAAAGACAAACACTCAAATTAAACTTGCAATAATAAGCTATGTTTTAACATCTGAAACAAATTATTTTCATTTGTTTATTTAGAGACTGAGGTTATGTCATATGACATAACAGACCTGCTTTTGACGTGGATATTTCATGCGTGTACGTACGGTTGAGAAGATGACTATCATTTAATGTGGCAATTCGTTTGCAACCTAACCTCCAGCTTTCGAGCAGTGTCTCTAAAAGCTGTCAGTAATGACAACTTTTTAATTTTTGAATTCTAGTTAATCGATTACTTTAAAGCTGAAGATACAAAATTATCACTGTAACATTTGTTCAATATAGTGTCGTCGGTAAACTTATATGTGACAGTAAGCAAAGAATAATTATTTCTCTTCACTTTTAACTTGAATGACAATTTCGGATCCCTTTTCTTCTTCGTCGTAGACGAAGCTATTATCTGTGCACGACGGCGTTTCTTTGGAATTATCAATGATCTGTTTATGCTGTTTATGCAATTTGGGTTGAGGGTTAGCCCATAGTACAGTCAAATATATAGCCGAAAGTTTCAAAACGGTTTTCACGGCACGCAGACCATAGAGAGAAATATGTACTAACTACTTTAAATCATTCTTTCGGCGTAAACCATCTTGTGCACTCTATCCCATTAATTGTCATGATCCAAAACAATTTGTCCAAACAAGTGCTAAAATTAGCAAGATCTTTCGGGAAACATCGTAAATCGATTTTGCACATGCATTATTTACCCGCAAAATGTAAATAAATGTTACTGTCCCCGCCTTAATGAGTCTTATAATCGCACGATATTATTCGCCACCGTCGATGTTTAATAAATATTGCTGGTACGAGATTTGAGTTGTGTCTTCCAAAATGTGTCAAAACTAGCACTTTTCTGGGCCTGGCCTGCTTGGTACAATGGAGCATGAATAACAGCCAATAACAGGTAATCTATTAAATTACAACGATAAAGATCACGTGTTACTGAAACTACTATGTAGTGTTTCGCAATGATTTGTTTTCATCATGAAGGTTCTTCCATCTGTCGTGAGCTCTCTTACTAGAATACAACCCCTATAGTAAGCCAAGAGGGTAAGATCTAGCCCTAAAAGCAGTATACCCTACTAAGCAAAGTCATTTGTACGTGTAATGTTTTACGTGCACTCAATGTCCTTAGATACTGTGTTATCGTCAAGGATACGGTAGCGTAGAAGAAGTATACATCATACGCTTAGCCCGATGCTCCATGTCCAGTTTAAGTGTGTCAACCCTGACTAGTACCATCCCAGCCTACTGTAGTTCTGTTTTTACAGATGCCGCTCGAGTTACAAAATACAACTGTGACATAAATATTGCATTAGGATTCTTTTTGCTCTTGATGAAGGAGTTAAAACAGTGGCGACTTCCGTGGCATTCGCTTGTTACTTAATGAGAATGCCAGTCGTATATGCATTTGGCAAAACATTGAAGTAAGGTCGTCATGCCAAAAATTCTAGAATCGCAAGAGGGCAGATTCTGACCCTGGGACAATCCGACTCCGTCGCCACCTTCGATGAGCTCCTTAAAACGTTTAAGGCACGATATCATTAGTGCATCATTGTTCGTCAATGACCAGACATCATGAAAATACATTTTCCAAGGGAAGGCGATCGCCTTTTCGGCAACAGGATGTTAAGAAGTTACCTGCACAAAGCAAATAAATGCTTATCTGTTCTATAATGTCTTATGACAAGTATTTCATCGACTCGTCCCACAAATCATGTCATTTGTTCAATGTAAGATGAGGCAAAATAATTTTCTCCTGGAAAGCAATTCCCAACGGTCCTTTTAATCGTGCATTATAGGGTACTCTTCTTACTTTCATGAATTCTTATGTGAATTAATGTGAATACAAAAACAATGAGTTATCAAAGGCCATGCTCGTGTATTTTTATGCATTTACAACAGTGCATTGAAAAGTATACTGTGACGCCTTTCTGACAGTATTGTTACCCTTCATAGCTGTTGGTAAGTTCTCCATACGAAGCGATGAACCGCTCTTCTTACTCTATGTTGCGAATAAAACTCGGGAAATTAATCAAAGTTGGCATTTTTTTCGCGCCTATTTAAGTAAATAACGTCTTTGCGATAGACAGTAAAAAGGGACAGTTAAGGTTATGCAAAACCTGCTAATAACATTTAGTTAGCTGAATTTTCTTGTAGTCTTATTTCAATTTATTTTTTATGCAGTGAATCTCCACGTCGTACAAAGTACAGGTTCTGGCTATATTTCATTGCTTGCTAAACACGACGTGTCTATACATTGTTCGCTTGACCGACGATAATTTTATGCAATGGTCATGCGTCCAATTTAAAGGCTATAAGGTTGTAATACCCCAAATGATAATTATAGAGATTTCTCCATCACGTATGTTCATATATTCTAATTTTTTTAATCATTTGATCTTTCCCTTGAAGTACAAATAAAGATTTTTCACTAATATTATTGATTGAAAAATATCTTTCTTGCAACGATGCATATAAAAAATGCATATAGGCCTACTAGGTAAGCATAAGGTACGGACCCGATTGATGAATCAGTTTAATACATATTGCAAAGTCTGTAATCTGTAAACCGAAAGGACTTTGATGCAAAAAGAGATCGAATTCGGAACTTTGAGTAATTACATAAGTACGATTACATCTAATAAGGGTTGACTTGACCGTTTACAGTTCATAATTGTAACGTTTTCTTTCGACAGGGGGTATGGGCGAGCAGGTCGACTCAGGAGTATGGGAGTTTCCCATTGTATGGGCAATTCAGAGGCAATTGTACCTAATTATTTAGACACGGCCTCGACCTTGTTTTCAGGGTAAGCACCAACGTCAGGGGTCGGCCATGTTGAATTCGCACTCGCGCGCTTCATGGGCGCAGTGTCGGCCATTTTGGTGTGACCGACCTCTGACCGTTGTGGCACATGAGTATGTTGCACGCAGTTGGTTATACCAACGAGGTATCAGTGTATCGTGCGGCTTTGACAAAGTGCCTGCTTGCTTAATGAATGACTGATCAGATTTCATATACACATATCATATACAGTGTTTTCATCCATCAATACACAATAAGGATTGGCGTTGTTCTACCATGCATTACTTACACTGTTGATTGTCTTAAATGGACAATCATTATCATCCTTTCTCGTCATAAACTTCATAAAGTGTTGTTTAGGTTAGAATTGCCAAATAGCTTCACTTTCATGCCTTTCACTTTCTTATGAATTAAACCCGTCGATATGTTTGGCCATGATTGTACTTTCATACTCTTCAGATAATTTCTTCTTTCAGATATATATATATATATATATATATATATATATATATATATATATATATATATATATATATATATATATATATATACATATATACATATATATATATATATATATATATATATATATATATATATATATATATATATATATATATATATATATATATATATATATATATATACTATCTGAAAGAAATCAAGTAATCACCTGACAAAGCAAAGAATTGAAAATAACCATTCTTGTACATTTTCCTTGGTTCATATAATAAACCAGGGTTATGTAGCAGTTGCGCCGGTTATGCTTTGTGCTCCTTCCCTTGTCCATCCCCTGCTCTTAAACTAACACAATCCTAAAAATCCATGCCAGCAGCCTATGCTTGAGTATTTGAGTTAGATTCTAATTAACACGGTGAGACGGTCCAACCATTCTCTCGCCTTAATACCCGAAGCATTATCTACAAGCAGTGCCCAAAGCTTTGCGCTAACGAGCCGGTCCCTTTGGCTGACCTAAGATCTCGCATTGAAATAACATGGCCTGATTTCCAGAAACAAAAAAAAAACCCACTTCCCTGGCTATACTTGATTTTAGTTTTATGTAAACTCTCTACTCCGTACATCAAGCCACAGATCGCATGTTTGTTTACTCTCTCTACCCACCTTCTGCTGTAGCATGTGAAAGTAACTGGCTGTTTTGAATCAATATGATGCCCAGCTGCTAGCATATAGTACATCCCTGTACCGCGCACACTACGCGCTGCATGTATCTTGCAAGCCTTAATCTGTGTGCATTTGTGGACCAGTATTCGATCTGGTCTAATCGCTTTGGCAAGAGCATAAGCCTGGCCGAATTCGTAATTTGCGAATACGTGTAAGTGTATGTGTGCGTATATGGCAAGGACGAAAATGCATGCGATTCGGTTTTGAAAGTTTAAATTCAATAGATTTTAAAATGAAAGAATTTTCATGCGTCGATTAACCATAAAGGTAGGTTTGAACTCCCAGTAAAGGGGACTTTGTCATAGATTGAAGGTAACAAAATGTCTAATTTGTCTCCTCCAGATCAAGGGAGGATGGTCATACAGAAGATCTTCGTCTGCTGAAAGACTTGGTCAATTCATACACGAGTAAGATTCGTCCGACGACTTCTGGTAGGTGATAGGAGAACTTTTACCTGACCTTTATAAGTTAGGCTGCAAATTGAATCTGTAAATAAAAAAGGGTCGAAAGATTTGTGAATCGGAACGACTAAACATGAACGCAATAAAGATATATGAAAACCAATACAATCAAATAAACGATACAAATGACTTTGCGTTGAAATAACGTGTTTCTGTCATCCGTAACAGGAAAACCCACGGAGGTGACATGCAACATCAACATTAATAGCTTTGACTCTGTGTCAGAAAGTAGTATGGTAAGCACATTTTGGTTTAATCTCGTCAATTTGTAAAATGTTGACACACGCGATTGCGAACTTTACATAGGAAATGAGCATGAATAATACACGAACCATCTTATTACTCGTGAATTTAGAATATGACATTCAGGATCCAGTAAATAGAATAACCGGATGGGCAAATACTCTTTTGTGAAGAGTTTATTATTTAACGCATCGTAATGTAAGTGGACCGTCGACAATCGGCGAAGGTGGATTTTTTCTTGATAGCTGCAACGTTGACATGTTATGTCATCATTGTAGGTGCATGGTATCGCCGCTATGTAGATTAATTTTTTACGTTATCTGTAAGCAAGTCACATGATTTCATATTTAAATAGTCTGCCGATTGAACTAGCATTTAAATTCGCTTATTCATCATCAAAGGTTATCTTGTAAATAATGCAAGAAGCATGGTACCAAAATGTCACACAAGATCTACGCAAAGTGCTGCCGTTTTTCTGTTTTTTCAGATAATGCAATTTAAAGAATAATTGATAATATTTTGTCACTCTATTCTATGCATGTTATTAGTTCCTGTTGAAACTTACCATCCCGCCAATTATAAGCCATCGAGTATGCTCAACAAAAACCTGCCGGTTGATTATAACTTTGTTGAAACAATGGCTGCTTCATATAAGTTGATTAAGTTCGCACCGATCGTATAAGTTGGATAATTTTTCAAACTTAATAGAATGACAAAATATTTGAAACATCACGTTGCCAGCTGTGCTGTGTATTTGAAACACCCTTCGAGGCAAATATATAACGTTTAAGTCACTTCTATACGCCAGGATTACGAGGTTACAATATTTCTGCGGCAAGCGTGGAACGATCCCCGTCTGTGTCACAACGCCTCCAAATCCATCGTGTTCAGCGGCGGCGATATCTTAGAACTGGTGTGGGTACCCGATCTTTTCTTCACAAACGCCAAAGAGATCAAACTTCATCAGGCGCCTAAAGACAATCTCCTTCTACGGATCTATCCCAACGGAGACGTCCTCTACAGTTTAAGGTCAGCAATAGTTCACAAGTCACGGAATCATAGTTTTAAATAACTGAAGGTTCTAACGTATTGTATATTACATCGAAATGTAGTGAATCCATATTTTTCAAATCATAGAAACTCTGTTATTGGTAATAAGAGAGAGGTATGTGTGTACCTGCTTGTGTGTGTGTATGTGTGCGTGTATATATATATATATATATATATATATATATATATATATATATATATATATATATATATATATATATATAATGTATATATTTATATATGTTGTTTATTTATATATATTTATTTATGTGTGTCTGTTGTGTCTGTATACATATATTATACGTATATATCATGCTCATCATGCTAATTATACGTAGACATATCGACATATAATGTTAATTGATATATATGTAATATTAATATCTGCCAACATACATTATATTCACATACATAATACAATATTTTTACGAGGATCCGTCATCGAATTACCCTAGGGTATTCATGTGTACGCTTATTAGAGCGAGAAGAGTGTCCAACGTGAACTTCGACGAATGAATACAAAAATGTTTCATATGCTTTATGTCAACATGCCAGTGTCGATTCCCTTGGAAATGCGCGGTCGCCCGTCGAAGTATAGGTTAGGCTATGTGCTTGGCCTGAAAAACGTGGCTCCCCTGACATTCAGTCACACACAATGTGGCTCTAGGCTCTCAGGGACTAAAAAACGACGTGTTTAATCAACGCCTTTGTCAGTCTGAGTAACCTGAATACGGCAAATCGAATTTCCCCAACGGCCGTCACGATTAGAGAACGTGTTGAGAAAAACTAGTGTCACATAATTAACCCCTTCTCCCCCATGGTACAGCTGTACGACGAGCTAGACAACAGCTGTGTTGATCATGTATGCCCGTAGTCTGTCTCTCATCACCAATGATATCACAGACGTCGACATTTGCAAGACGAAGTCCAAGGAATGTCGTCTGGCTTTTAAGGTCGAAATCAGTGTTGAAGTACTAACACAGATCGTATTGCACGCCGACATACCGATAAAAGTTGTTCAATATCTGAAGGCAAATATTACAAGATACTGCACTCGGATTACTTTTTTCAAGCCGACCTTTCACTTTTTTGGAGTCTGAAGCGGAACGCTATAGATCACCAAACTGCTGAAAAAGATTTTTTCGTGAAGACTGATTTGAGGAGAGATTATTCATATTGAACTAAATTTAAGATTTTTTGTCGATTGATTTCAAGTGGCCGCTTACAAGATAGAGTAAAAGAGTACGAGACAGTTTGGTGTATCGATCACACGTGTAACGTTATGAGAGAGAGAGAGAGAGAGAGAGAGAGAGAGAGAGAGAGAGAGAGAGAGAGAGAGACAGACAGACAGACAGACAGACAGACAGAGACAGAGATGGAGGGACAAAGAGAGGGATAGAGAGGGAGGGAGGGATAAAGAGATAAGAGAATGCGTGCGTGTTTTTGTGTGTGAGAGAGAGGGACAGAAGACAGACGGACGAACTAACATACTCAGACACACACGGTGTACATTTACGTCGAGATACCCCAGCATGTTATTGTCACAAGCAATCCATATTTTCATGTTTTTAATACAGATTCCAATTCATTTGCTATCTGTCATCCCGTCGCTACAGTGGTGTGAGTTCTAAATTATAGGAACGTGCTATCAGTGTGTGTACGGTCGAAAACATTACTATTTTTCACGATGAGATAGTCGAGATGTTCCGAAACAAACTGTTTCTGCATCTTTATGTAGTAAATTAACAATTGTGTCTTCAAGTCTTAGCCGGGCGTGAACCCGAGCCTGTGAACATTCCATTATTTCAGATGTATATTATCTTATATCGAACACTGAATATGAAACGTTGTTACGTTTGTACCTGCAGGCTGAGTATGGTCTTGTCCTGTTACATGTACCTCGGCAAGTTCCCGATGGACGAACAGGCGTGCAATATGCAAGTTGAATCATGTGAGTATACCGCAATAAGTCTTTACATCGTCACAAAATCTTGACAGAGGAACAGAGACAAACAGACAGACAGACTTACTACCCCCTCCCCCACCAGTATCCTCGCCGAATATTAGAGAAAGTTACAAAAAGAGTCAAAACAGAATATTACATGTAAACAAACAAAAGAACAATCGGGAAAGGGTAATACGAACTTGGATCATGAAAGTCAAATCTGCAAACAATCCAATAATAAAATAGTAATTGTGTTAAAGTTGATATTTTTATATACTAACTATGAATAACAACTTTGACTACCGCGTGACGCCCTGTCGTTTGATGGACCCAAAATTACTACCTTTGCTATATGTGCTTGTCTTAGTTTAGGCTAATCCATAGCGTTTAAGAGAAAACGTTAAAACACGCGTTATTTACCACATATGAACTGAATGTTTATTTGTCAGAATAAACCATTATACAATATGTTTGTGTCAGAAAGTTATTTGAGAGGAAGGATTGTCCATTGTTGAGTGAAATATCAAATTAATGACTATGCTTTGACGTGACAATACAAACTACTGCTCCAAACAGTTGAGGGAAATAGTTTCATTACCGACAACGTGGCGAGTTTTGCAATTTGATGGCATCTCAGGTAAAAAAATCACAAGTCTATGCACGGCGTTGATTAGGTAATGTAAGACCCCCGCCGAGAATCGCATCTGCCCACAATACAGGATATTACAAAACGCATGAATCAACTGCACAGAGGAGGCCGGGAGATGTCCAAATCAGAATCCATGATGAATGACGGGCGGCGCGGCACACCACGATGTGTACGTGGGGAATTGATAGTAAAACACTCGAGTCTGACTCTCAGTGATTCAAAGAGTCGAGGTAGCCGGTGAATGACCTGTGAGTGAAACCCCTCTTCATTCTGAATCGTCTCATTATTAGCATGCGCGGTATTTGAAGAGACTTGATCACTTTACCTGGAGAGGTTTGCAATATTATTTTCGGGGATTTACTTTGCTGCTATGCGTAGCCGGTAGGTTCTGATCGAACCGACACATAAAATTCTTGTTGTCGAAGTCATCAATACGCTATTGTGCAGGCCGATCAATGCCTTGATTTAGGTGTGCTCCAATCAGCATCGTGATGTCAATTTCAGTTACCTTCAGTGTGTATAGTTATACATACATACATACATACATACATACATACATACATACATACATACATACATACATACAAAATGTTCAGTGACAAGCATATTGACACGTAATGTGCTAAATTCACTGCCCCTTACTATTGTGCTTTTATTATTTAAATATTACCCCTGACCTCCAGAATGACCTCATACACCATTAATCCAAATATTTTGCATTTTTGGCCGTTACTAATAATGGTATCACGGTGTGTAGAGTCACGAATAATAGGTATGGTATATAGTAATTTGGACCAGGTGTTGAAGATTGATCGGCTTATATTTTTATTTAATTTATCAGACTTCTCAGACAAAAAATTACATGATTGATATGTCTATATTGCTAAAAGAATTTATGTTCGAAATTTCGACATCATTATATTCTTATTTTTGAGAGTGATGTCATTCACTTCATAAAGTGCATTAACTTGCTACCGACCAGCCGGCCTTTAACATTGGTTTTTCTTTAGATTAAGCTCAATAGAAGTAATGCCATGTGCGTGATCATGTACATTGATATTTTGACAACTTGCGAATATTTAAGTTCAATTATCCTGTGTGTGGCATAAGTGATTAGTTTTTACTGCAGTCACTTTCAGGTCAATTTCACGGTATTATGACCTCGGACTTCAGTTCTCTGAGGTCTTTCACATGTAATGAAATGAATTCATATTTTCTCAGTCTCATGGATGGCAACGAAAACGTCAATAAAAGGAACAAGCACTCGGGCTATACACTTTTGTACCGCGCCAATATCAGTCACGACGGTTAAAACAACGGTGATATCGACATACATACATACATACATACATACATACATACATACATACATACATACATACATACATACATACATACATACATACATACATACATACATACATACATACTGTTAACGTTACAACATCAGAATTTCATAAACTTTATTATGGGTTCCGTTGTTGCTTCCTCAGGCATCCGTTTTTAACGGCGACAATTCAATAAATTTGAAATGAACGCAATTTCATTCAAATAGTTTATTGCCTGTCTTTATGTACAGGAAACTCTCCTGTAGGCTACATGTTTATACTCCAGACGCACTTATCATAGCACTATAGGGAAAGTTACAAGAATGGACACTTGAAAGCTCAGTCGCTGTAACTTCTATGATTTTGTCATCATTTACGCAAGTTCTTGTTCTACTCCAGAAAACATGTTGAAACACCAACTGTTTCGCTTGTTAACATAACCTCGATATGAGTATTTGATTTTTAAATTTTAAAACTTTTAAAATTCTTTTGTAATCTATCACTTATGGGGAGCATTTTTAAGCTGTTGGTATAAAAACAGTTTTCATAGTCTTATTTCTACGAAAATCGAAAATTTTATTATATATTTTATTATTTTTTTATATACGATGCTGATTGGAGCACACCTCAATCAAGGCATTGATAAGCTTATACACATGATTAGCGGCCATTTTGAATTTCAAATATCGTTAAATCTTCAGGTACTTTGTTTCTGTAATAGCAATTTTTACTCTTGATTTTAAAAGAGTATGGTTGATAGATTCATTTAGGACAGTTAGAATAAAAGTCTTTCACCTGTCTAAATTGACAAAGTTGTTTGCAGGAATGAATTCATCCCGAAATAACCTTTCTTAGTACGAAGGAGCCAGTTTCATCGGAAATTGATAAATTCCAGACCTGAATTACTCTGGGAAACCTCTGTTTACTTTCATACCGGTTCTAACAGGAGCGATCCCATCAATACGGACGCACATATGTCCCAATACGCATGTCGACACGCGGATACAGAACCCAACAATAATCAGTAAAAGTTCGATCAACTCCCGATCCAGATACGCTTTAGCACGCGTTTGCAGGAGCGTGATGCCCTAAAGTTCCCAGAGGAGGCAGCGTTTCCCAATTCCCTCGTTCATCACGGATTTACGATGCACATGGTACTTTGTTTTTTGTATTTCCCTCCGGAATAAATGAATGAATCATTTCATATAGAGGGACTGATGACACTTACCAATGCCCTGTCAATTTTCTGCTCAATGCATTGACGTTTTGATTGCTCAAAGACTTAGGAGAGAGAGAGAGAGAGAGAGAGAGAGAGAGAGAGAGAGAGAGAGAGCGTGTGTGTTGTAGAGACAAACAGAAAGATATTGTCATTCTAGTGTACGTACAATAGGTTTTCCAATCGACATCAGTATTTTCCACCTTTCGATAGTTGGCCTCACTTCCTAGTGTATGCTAATGAATGAAGATCAATCACTCATATGTTCCAATTTTCAAGTTTATTTGTGAGCAGTTCAAAATCAAAGTAACGGCAATGTACGAGTGTCTCAAAGGACCTGCTACATTGGATTACGGTTTCGAAACACGTATGCGTCCGTCGTTCGACATCGTCTGTTCGGTTGATGAAAGAGAATTAACGACGAGGAGGCCAAAAGGTTCGCCAATAAAAGTATTAGAAGTGTCTTATCCATGAGGGTATGTTTACACAAGGACGGAAGGCATGCGTTCAACGCACAAGTCGTATTGTATTTCCGAGATTAAACGATGACATGATTGATGTGATTTTGCAATCTATTCTTTAGATTCTTACAGTGAAGATGAGATGATTCTGAGCTGGTGGAACAGCAGCGACCCCGTTGAAATCGACAAGAACGTAACCTTGCCCCAGTACTCCATAGACAACATTGAACTTTTGGCAAATTCAACCAGGTACATCACCGGTAAGAGTTTTGATATCGTAATCATTCTTGAACATCTCCCGTGCGCACGCAGGACGAGTTTTCTCTTAAGTCATATGTAGTTTCGATTTCTGCTTGGAGCTCATGTTCCCCTTTCAATATTTTAATGTAATTGCGATTATTGTCTTTATTCCAAAACGATGAAAAAAGAAGTGTACAGCAACCTAACCTAACCTTGTTCAGACCCGTCGAATCACAGGGTATATATTGAATACATTGAGAAGTGACCAAGACACTAAATAGATAAATTGTCACCAAGACAAATGGGCGAAAATAACACAAGGGTCACAAGACCTGTTTTCTTGTCCTAGGCTCTTAAAACATGACCTCTTTTCTCCGGATTTTGTAGGTGTTTTCGGCTTGATAAAATTAGGCCTTAGTGCTCCATGTACTCTGAATTTTAAAATATGTCTTCTTTTTAATTATCAATATGTATTGACTTGTGAAACGCCATTGCTTTTACCCCGCCATGCGTAATTCATATACATCAACTAGGTTTTGCCTGTAACGTTACAAGGGATGAAATCAGAAAGATTACAAATAGTCTAACATTGTGACTTTTTGTAGTTTTTTTTAAATCGTCAAATTTTCACATTGTTCACGTACATTTTATTTCCATTTTTGCATATTTTGATGCTTACTTGTTGTTCAATGTATTGATAAATAAGTGGCGATATTATCTATAAAGTTTAACTGAATGACATGAAGAAGTATATACCATTGTGCAAACCTTCCCAATAGAATTTTAGGTGGAGCAATTTCAATTATGGTTGATTTTCATACTTTTAAAAGAGGTTACTTATTTTCTATATTTAACTCTTCTTATAACCTTCAAACGTCACTCTATTGTAATCACAAGTGGAAAAATGCATTTAACTGTTATAGTGTCGAAATTCAAGCACGCGGTTTTACTTCAAATGTACAGAAATTACCCAGGATGCATTGCAACATGCCATATAATCTTATGAAGAATGCTGCTTAATGAACAGTTTGTAAGTTTTAGGGCAAATGATGTTCGCCGGGTGTTTATGGTTAAGTCATACATGCGCATGCGTATTTCTAACGAACTCAACTTGCTTATTGCATTATTCAATTTAAGATATCAAAATACAGAATCTGAAAGAACAGGGGAAATTACACGTACCGTCATTATAGCATATTCATGAATCAATAAATATGGTATGAGCCGAGACTTTAATGCTGACAATACGACAAATATAAATCACTTCACAAACGAATGAACGAACGATCGATGTATCAAAATAATGTGTCAGGAGAGACACATTTCTCTGAAATTAGGCCATGTTGTGTTCTCTTTCATGGGTGCCAGACGAAATAGAACTTGTCTAGTTTTTAATATGTATTGAATAATTTATCATCTCACACAGGAAACTACTCAAATCTCAGCGTCAATTTCATACTAATCAGAAGTCTGGGTTTCTACGTCCTTCAAGCCTACATACCGAGCTCCCTCTTGGTGGCGCTTTCCTGGCTCTCGGTATGGGTTGAAATTTCAGCGGCTCCGGCTCGGGTTGCGCTCGGCGTCACCACCGTGCTGGCACTCGTGACGCAAGCTACTTGGCTCCGAAGCCAACTGCCAAAAGTAGCGTATGCAACGGTGGGTATAAAAACAAACAACCAGTTCAAGTCCCATGTGTAGATGGACTACTGTTTGGAAGGACAGTTTTGAATTATTCTAAAAATTAAAGAATAACGTCAGGACTTGGATGCATACATTACGTATGAATTAAACTTTGAAACCAAATCAACTTCCAGCTACGAATTCGAATGTAGTGAGCACCGAAATCGTCGGTCATTTTCAAAAGAACTTCCTTCCATGATGCAAATAAAATTATATTACTTGTCATTTGATTCATTTGCATCGGCACACCTTTTAGACGTTGTCACGTGATCACCGGACCTCTGACTGCCCCTCCCTTCAGTTGCTGTTCTCTTTTCTTCTACAGGCGATAGACGTGTGGATGGTGGCCTGCCAAGTCCTGGTGTTTGCCGCCCTCTTAGAATACTCGGTCGTTTACTACTTATACTCCTTTGAAAAGGGACAGTACGCCGAGAGGAGAAAGAAAAGGGAGTTCAGGAGAACGATTAAAATGAGAGACTCCATAAAAGAGGAAAGTGAAGACAATTCTACGGTAAGTCGAAATTTAAATTATCATGAAGTTGGAATACTCAAGAAAGAATGCTGGTAACATATGATAATAGCGGTCTTGTAACAAAAAGTTTTAAAACTTTTTGCTCTATATTTTACTCAAGATATTACTTTAACTCATTTCCCTTCACAACAAAGAGTAAAATCCAGGGTGACCATCATGCAGAATTTGAGATTAGAGAGGCAGAAAGAACCGAAAATCAACAGACGTGAAACATTCAGAATAACCAGTATTTATATCATTTGTTAATTTTATAGGAGAAAAAATAATTTTTTGATTTTCACGAAAGCATGATGGTGAAAAACCTCATTTTGTCCATAGGGTTCAACACAAGCAAAAGACCAACAAAGTACTTGAAAAATTTACTGTCAGAAAAATTGACCCCACTTAGCATTGACGGTCGCAATAATTAATGTATACACCAGATGAATGATTTCATAATCTTGTGCCTCCGTGATCATAAGAATTTGAATATTTCGTAAAAATTTACATCGAGCAGAAGTTAAAAGCAGAAGTTAAAAGTTTTCATATCAAGAAATACTGACAATAACGGGATGGGTAGTTTGGTAAACTTATTACCATGGTAGCTAGTAACTTACAAGCTGGTAGGTATGTGTTATTAATCAAGCAGTTCGCTAAGTACACGGTCACCGTCAGTAGATTGGTACAGTGTCGGAGGCAGTTGTAAGAAGTATGTTAGAGACATAGAAAAAAAAGGCTGACGTAGAAATCTGTGCAGGTCTTCACAGATATTTTCATGCTTTCATGCGATATACGAAGGCCTTCAGGTAGATACAAACAATATTAACTTCTCGCATACCTACCTTCCCGGATATTTACTTACATATGTACCTGCGTGCTTGCCAATATACTGACATATAGTTTGACAGTCTTGGGAAACACATGTGTTAAGCAAACTTTTCTGACGTTGCCAATATATTCGTCTCCCCTTCAGGAAGGCGCGGCGTGGATCAACAAGTCGTCCAGCTTACAGAACGTCGAAGTCGAAGACGGAAACGCGAACAATTTAGCCACCGACAAATCGAAACCACCGAGGACGAGGAACAGAGTGCGCTCCAAGATTTACCGTCCTTACCTGAAGCGGCAGGAGACCCAGGTGCTCACCACGGCCGAGCTGATGTACTCCAGCAACGAGCAAATGGACTACCTCTGCGTGGCTCTCGGCATCGACAGATTTAGCAGGGTTTTCCTGCCGCTTGTCTTTGTCATATTCTGCATATGTTATTGGATTGTGTACCCGATATCGTCAAAAGCGACGTCCCAGGAAATATGAAAACAGGTGTCGGCTAAATAATGTGCGAGACGTGGAGGACGATGGGATATATTCGGGTAAACAAGACTGACATGTACATATGTAATCAAGCTTGTCTCGAGTGGCATTTTTATGTTATTACTATACATGGCATAATGACTTTCTATGTGTAATCTGCAAATTAAAAATCAAAAAAAGGATCTGCTAATTCAAATAATCATATTACTAATAAAATAGTCGTCCCCTTTTATGAATATTTACATAGTACTAAGTGCGATTTAAAGGTATACAGTCACCTGTAATCTAAATATGCCCATATATGGTCAAAGGGGCGTTCCTTGGTATTCAAAATGCCCATGTGAGGGCGCTGTTTTTAAAAAGCAGCCAACCGCTTAAAATCTGTGATTGGTTAGATTTTCTCTTTCCATGGTAAGTGTGGCAAAATTGGAACAGGTGACAGTATACCTTTAAAAGTCCTATAGGACGAAGGCTATACGGCTCTCATCTGAACATATCTATGCGGGTCCATACATCTTGGAGGATGAAATCGCTTAATCACTGTAAATGTAACTCTGGAGAGTTGCTGCTACCTTGTTCGTAAGTTTGAGGTACAGTATTTGGAAATGAGTTGCGAAGACCTGACCACCCTCAAGACCAAAAGCAGCAAAATTAAGGTGCAGTTTGAAGCGATTTTGTGACTAATTGTTTGACGTGGTTTCTCCTGTGTGCCTTTCGTAAGCGACGTAATAATAATAACAAGATACTTGATCGTAGTGGACGATGTGTCTACTAACTTTTACACTGACACTAAATCCGAAGCAGAGCATTTCAATGATTCTGAACAATGCCAACTTAACAAGGCCGATGGCCATGCTTCGGTCACTTTCATCTTACACCGCAGTTTTTGTGCCCACCTATCCTGGGTGTCACCCACCCAAACAATCAACTACGACATTTCATAACGATAGAGCTATACGTATGCGTTTAAAGCATTGGAATCTTTTCAACTTCGAAAATTTATATCAGAATTAACAACACTGTATTGTTCAAGATGTCTCTTCTACTTCACCAGATTATGCCCAATTCTTTCTACAATATATAACAAAATTTTAAATACATGACAGAGCCTCTGATTTACAAATTTTGGTCCTGAGCTATTTCCTCATTGAGGCTTGTTTTACATGTCTCATTCAACGTCACCACAGAATTGAAAAATGATATTTTGTTTTTGAAGGTTACCAATGGACAAGACTGACAACGATATCATTTGTTTTGTAATAAAAAGACGTATCCATAAAATCAAAAAGTGTTGTAATTTCCGGTTTATCAACAATGCATGTTCGACGAACAATTACTACAAATCCTTTGATATTATATTTACGAAGGTAAACAAGGTACGTATGTATTAATTAATCATTTTGGACAGGATTTGCAATTTTCCATCCCCTGCTGATGGGATGCAACTCGTTTCAGGCTTCACGTCAGCTCACTGATAGTCCCAACTTGAAGATTATCTCGGCGATGTGCTGGTCATGATGTCAGGTCTTCAATGTCGATATAGCAGTTAGATTATATGCGTCTATTCTCCTGCTTATTGCATAACTGTAGCAGCTGCTACTAGAAGTGCGGCATTCGATGGGTCATTCACACGTACGGTTGATATCCGACCCCAAATGTTTCATAAAAAACACGATTGGAACTAATTTGGGAAAATTGGATGAGAGTAATTATTAGGAAAAGGTAACGAAATCGAAATTTTTACAGCTGAACGTTTACAAAATGATAGAATAGTGTAAAATTTGAAATATTGTTCTCATCGGACAAAACAACGAAAACACAACGATTATTGCATACCTCTTTTATTGGATTCATTTTTATGAAAATAAGTTCATTTTTGTGTAAAAGTACTGAAGAAACGAGACAAAATGCTTAAAATTTCTCTAATTGACGAATTTTGAGTCAGGGCACTTTTGAAATGCCCCTGACTTTTTCATGAATTGAAGGCTTTATAAACATAAAATTGAGTCAGGGCACATTTTAAAATACCCTGACTGACTTAACTGTAAATCAATCGAAAAGCTTCATTTCGGTCGAGGAAAAATGACAAACTGACATTATTACTAGTGTTTCAGTAATGAAGAAACTACAGACAAACTCTCATATTTTCATCCAAATGTGAGTATTGTTCATATGTTGTGAAGAATATTGCATTAGATACTATCATGCACTGATTCTTACTCATAAGATTTCAACAGCATCGTAAATTGTGTATAAAATTTTAAAGATTTCAAGCAAATATGGTGTAAAATTAGAGAAATTTCTAAAATTCTTGAGAAATTCTGCCAATCCAATTATCCCAATTTAGTTCCAATCATGTTAAAAGTTAATGAAAATATTTCTCCATAAATATTCGATTCCGCAGGGTAAATAAAGGATTCCTGGTCGTCAAGTACGAACGCGGGGAGGCATGATGAGTTTGCCAGATGGAAAGTAAACATGTCGGACATGCAAAGGAAATAAGGAATAATTTGTTTTTTTTATGAGCGTGTGTATAGTTCTGTATACTCACCCCTCTGCGGTGTCGTTTAACATCATTCATTTTAGCAATTAAGCTTAAACACGTTTTGCAAAAGCGTTCAGCTGTTCAAATGTCAAAGTTGAGCCGAGATAGCATATTACAAAAGCGGGACATGCTCAACTTGTCGTCGACTATACACTTTTCTGACACGCCAATGACGCATCTACATCAACCGTAATGATAGCTATATTTTGCACGACTGTGCCGCCAGATGTTTTCTGCTCTGGTTGGTTTCGAAGCAAAGTCGCGGAAAGATTAACTTAAAATTAATGATGGCGTAATTTCCACAGGTTGATGAAACATCGTGATTACAATTCAATTTAAAAGACCCTTGGGCAGATTTTTTAGAAAAAATCATTATATAGCCCAGTTAAAATCAATTGACATATTGCGGTACATTTAAACAGTAAATGCAATGCACATTTAAGTCATGGTTCTATGGTTTCTTGCAAATCTTGAACTGGCACTTAGAAGACTTGTATCAACTGTCGGACTGGGGGAGAAGAAGTATGACTTTACTGGTGGTGACGTTTCATCTTTTAGAAAACAAATCAGACAAACTTTACATGATGATGTAAGTCTTTATGGCGACTTCCTATGCAGCTGCTAATGAATCGAAGTTGCGGTCACAGGGTAAACAATTAGTTCACACAAATACATCCTTTAAAATATCACAAGAAATAATCTAGTTGTCTTTAATCAAGAAAGAAACCGATTTTCAAACGACAATGCAAATTTTCGTAGTCAGAGCACGTTGTCATTGTATCGATTTGGTTCGGAGCAGTTTTAAGTATATTCTGAGTTTATACGGCGTGGAAATCAATACAGCATGTCCTTTAAACTTTCTGCGATGAAACTTTCAACCATTATTCTAATCAAGAATAAAAATAAATAGTCATTGCGCAAAGTTTAGTACAAGAAAAATAAATTACCTATAACATTTACGGAAATTTGAAATTCAAAATGGCTGCCCTGCACGTCGATTTTCGAAGATTTCAGTCGGTAAATTTTTTTCTTCCCCCTCGAGCTTTAAAATGAGTCCCCACAAGTGATAGATCATGAAAGAATTGTCATAAAATGTGTCCCCGAGGCGCTGTCTAATTTAATTTCAATAAATTTGATTACAGGAAACAAAACAAAACCCCAGGTCTATACGTTAACCTCGAGGTTTACCACGGTACGCATGGTAAAATCCAGTCATGGAAATCTGCTGGTTAATTTCGAAAAATCGGTCATATGAAATTTGTCACAAAAAATCAGCACAGCCACTTCACCGTATACTCCACAATGCTCCAAGAATGTTCCTGTTGGCGAACACTTCACCATACACCGATACAGCGTCCCTTGAGTAATGACAAAGGCTGGCCATTGCCCTCAGAGCTAGCGGTGAAACGACCGCGCCACTGATACTGGAACGGCCTGTCGTCTGCGCTATTTTGAGTCACTGAATAAAGCCGAAGATCGGTCGACCTGTATGTGAAAGTACCCATCACCTTTCCAGGGCACAAAACCAACAGCTGTGTAATGAGCAATGTACGTGGGGTACTCACATATTTCATTTAGTCTCTCTGTAATGGCTTCAGTTAGCAGGTCCTCGAAGACATCTTTGGGAATAATAAGGTCATAGATTACAGCATTAGCAATAAACTAGTTAGAGAGAGAGCTCAAGTAGGCTCTGCTTCTCAGTACAGATGTAAGCATCCGGGACAGTTGACGCCTTAAGATATACTTATAGGTCATCAACCTTGGTGCCAATCCTAACCCTAAGTCAAAAATATGGTGGAAGGAAATCCCCTAATGACGCACTGTCAGGAGTTAACGTCCCTATACCCCATACAAAACGTTACTTTCGATTTCAACGGGACCGGGGCTGCCCTCGCAAAAATGCATTTCTTCACAATATGATACGGCGGTTTGACTACAAAGATATGATGCAGCATTATTATGCATTCCTTTGATCATCTTGAGAAGCATATTATTCTCCGACAAACATTCCTAGGAGTAGATGGTTTAAGACCACGGCGCACTCACACCTCGGGTGTCGACACAGCACGCCGCCTACGTCCCATTACGAAATTTGGATAAATGTGAAAAATATTCTTCTTTTCATCGCAGTATCCACACGGCTATGCTACAAATCTTCGAGGTGGCCTGTGGAACATTTCTGACAACGCGCTACTCTGTGTGTTATCTCTTCCGTGTTCTGTAGGCCTACAAAGATGGTATCTGTGATCGTGTTTTTGTATTTTGATATATCGGGCCCAATAAATCAAACACAACTTTAACAAGACGGGCGACGGGCGCTTCGGCATTCAGCGGATCGGAATCCCCAACAGATAAAATCTCGTCTGACTCAGATGTTATATCTCAGGGGGCGGCATCGAGGCCAACAGATGTCGAGACCACGACAAAGATACTCAGATTTTTTTTGCCTATATCGCTTTTGCTACATGTATAATTCTCAGCTTCAAGAAAGTACAAAAAAATTTACATTTCTAACATTCTATACCTTTACGCTTCTACACCGATACACCAATCGTACGAACACGTTCACAGACCAAAAGAGAAATTACCATCTTCTTTCTTGTAAAGGGAAAATATCTACTTCTTTAAATATAACATTGGAAACCATGTCGATCACTTCTCTGTCTTCACAACTCAGGGCCTACAGTGGCAACATAATGATATTCCACATTGATAATGAAATCCTATAACGTGAAATTTTTATGAGCGGAACAATGCTCATAAATATAATGTACTTGAGATAGTAAACGCTCTTAAATATGAGTCTCAAATATTGCCAATACTTTTTCAGGATACCACTTGTTGGGGTTCATTTTAAAGCTCTCGGAGTACGATGTATTATGATCATGCAATCACGGTTTCTACTTTATCTCGAAACGAAACAATGACGATCACATTACTTCACATATCGCCTTTCCTCCTCGCTTTCTCTCTCTCTCTCTCTCTCTCTCTCTCTCTCTCTCCTATGCATTTGTTCCTGGCTCTTAATCACGATTGAAAATATCAATACCTGTTACCGAATTAATCCATAAATACTTGGTATTGAATTAATCAAAAAATACTTTTACCGTACGAACCTTTACGTCGTTCACCTGTTACCGTTGTTATAACAACCTATATAAAATGCGGACTGGGTGACTTTATTGGGTCATTCAGAAAAATGTCGCGAGATGCCAATCGATTTAGGCCCCTCAGATGAGCCGTTAATCAGAACAAGTACGTTATTTGCGTACATGGCAGACTACAAAAAGGACAAAGTTATGCTTAATGAGGAATAAGTGAGAGTAAATAAATCGCCTAGTGCCTTGAATTGGACATGAATTCACGAATAAAATGTATTAACTCCAGTATCTGAGCGCCATGCGAGTTGATTTGACTGTTATTGCCCTGGATAAAAACTCGCCATTAAAGAGAAAGTCGGATGTGCACCATGGGACAGACTTACGGACTATCAAAATCCGACAATGCCGCCCAAAAGTTCGCAGCAAATGAACTTCTTGGAAAGCATGTAGAGAATGTTTACGCTTTCGGGGTTTCTAATGAAAACTGGCCTCAAAATTTTGTTCCCACCAGACTGAGTCGAAAGTCAAATTTGTGTTATCCTTGACAGGAATGAAAGCACACGACTAAATACTACGTGGACTTCAGCGAAGCAAGGCGAGTTTGACAAAGAAAAAAATGACTGTTAAGCGTAGGGGAATGTAACGGTAAATGTCACTTGATTTACCCTGTAATGCACCATTATTTTGACGTCTATGGCTGTCAACAAGTTATCATGTACTAAGGCTGCACTCACAAGTTATTCTCCGCTAAGACCACGTGTGTTCCTTCAATATGCCTTGTTTTGATAATCATACATCAACGCCCTGTGTTCTATACAGCCGCGCTGGTCGTGGAAGCTAACACCATGACGCCGGTCGCCCTATCCAAACATACGGGGACACGTGCTCACCAATTAATCTCCAATGGTGCATCATTTCGACCCTGGGTTCTCTTTAGAGCAAACAAATACAACATGATCTGGACCGGTTGTGTTAGATGTGAAAGTATAAGCCAAACTTATGTGTTCGCTGACACAAATATTTTAAAATCTGGAACGCAAACCGAACATATGTATCCCAGATTAGGCTTGTAACTTGGTGGCTCGAACATTCTGGTGTATTTGACTCGATTGCCGTGATCACTCCGTGCATATTGCGAAAAGGCTGTCGAATTTGTCTGATCTATGACATGAATATTTAGACATGTTTTGTTTTAATGATGATGGATAAAAAAGGTAATCGCATTGGGCTCTTGTTAAAGCAAACGTCGACAGTAGCGTTTACAGTTCAGAGAGACCCGGATTGTACTTAAATTAACGATTCAGGTCTGAAATAATAGTCCCAATTTGTTTAGTTACTTTATCATGCTTTAAGGTAGTATACGCCTCGAAAGTGCAAGACTTAAATTTTTGCTTAAACTTTCCTGACTGAAACTTTCAACAATTCTCTTACCAAATCAACATCATAAATTAGAGTCACCGTCCAAAGTTTTGAGAGAAACAAATTACCCAACATTTTGCGATATTTGAAATTCAAAATGGCCGCCATTCCTGAGTTAACTCTATGGGGGAAAAATTAAATTTTGGATTTTCGAAAAAACTACGCGGGTGAAGGGGTTCTTTCTCCAAGAGCTTTAAAATGAGCTCCCACAAGTGGTAGATCAGTAAAGAATTGTAGAAATTTGACAGTCCGACTATCTGTCCCCGAGAAGCGTTCTACCTTAACATGCCTTAGAAAGGAAGTTTTTTCTCCTTTGGTATAAGTTCGCGTCTTGAAGTCTAAGACAATTAAATTGCAATTTTGACATAGACATTCTGTTTCTGTATTGATAATGGAATACTAGGATTCTTATGCCAATCCTATGAAATAATGTATTTCATTCAAGTTCACGATGATCAGTTCATTACTGCGCTAGCTAATTACTAGGGATTTTATGTTTTATCTGGTTTTTCATCTCAACATGGAGGTACTGCAGACTGAGATGATCGGGATAACTGATTCATTCTTCACATCCTCGAGCGATCGATCACATCGGAAGTGCATACATGTATTTAACGTCATTGTCAGTAGCCGCGTGGGTTAAAGGTATACTCTCACCTGTTCCAATTTTGCCACAGTTACCATGGAAAGAGAAAATCTAATAACCAATCACAGAATTTAAGCGGGTTGCCGTTTTTTAAAAAAGCGCCCTCACATGGGCATTTTTGAATACCAAAGAACGCCCCTTTGACCATATATGGGCATATTTAGATTACAAGTGACTGTATACCTTTAATGCTCGTCGATCTTGAACCATGACCCAGTAATATCGTGACCGCATTTAATTTATATTCGGTGTGTTTGTAAAGTGGCAATCATGGTCGAGACTTCTATACACTTTCTTTGCACATCCGATAGTGATTTACAGCAGACGATATCGATTTCCGTCTTCACCTCAATCACATTTGTCAGAAGGAAATGAGAGTCAGAGTACACTTGACAAGTGATCACCGACATAGCTTCTGCGCACGTGCCAGAAATAATTGACATTTTTTTTTGGTGAGTACCGACTTACAATTCGTATCTCGCGCAGAACTAGTCTTGTGGGTCTCGCAATTACTGAGAAGGTTAATTTGCTAATGGGTGATAAGGTGCACACATTGCCGTACGTGCGAATCATCATCAGAGCGCCACCATCGACCAGCATTCGACAGTGCATTGCTGTCGTGTAGAGTACGTCTCTCATTATTGCATCACATGTTAAAACTAAACGATGTGATACCGCGTTACGTATTTTTGTTACAAAGGTCATTCACTTTGACGTCAACTGGTAACTTGCATAAATGCATGCCCTGCAGCTACATGAAGAACAGCCGTGTAATTAATATATATATATATATATATATATATATATATATATATATATATATATATATATATATATATATATATGTATATGTGTTTGTAAGTTTAAAATTAGCAATGCGTGTTAATGTAGTATGCGCCTCGAAAAGTGAAAGACAAACTTTTGCTCAAAGTTTTCTCATTAAAACTTTCAAATATTCTCTTAAAAAAAAATCGAGAAAAAGTTAGGGGTCAATGGTTAACTTGGTGCTGGAGAAGCATACTACATAGCATTTCTGTATATTTGACATTTAAAATGGCCGCCATCCCTGTCACGTAGTTCACTCTACGGAAAAGATACAATTTTCGATTTTCGAAAATATATGACGGTAACCTTTTTCTTACGTCAAATACTTTAAAATGAGCCCAGACTAGTGGTAGGTCAGAAATGAATTGTAAAGTTTTGAAAGTCTGAATAATTATCCGTCCCCGAGGACTTTAAATGATGATAAGAGTACGACGTATGGCTTGAAGACAACGGCGAATTTTTTAGTTGGAAATTTTCTGCTGTTTTCGCACCAATTCACTCGTGATTCACGTGTCTCTCTTAAAGTTCCATTAGCTGTATCTTCTTGCGATTTTTCCGTTAGTTTTGATTGAAATGATCACTGGCTCATGTTGAATAGCCTGTCAAATAACAGAGAATCGCATATTATTCGGAAACATTAGGTGCCCTACAACTAAATAACATGTGATTTTACAACGAAAATTTCAATTTTTGTCCGGACAGAAATACAAACTCTGTTGACACGCGGATTTCAACGTAGGCATTCTTCTGCACCTGCGCGAGCCATTAACAGCAATTTCAAAATAAATCTTCATTACTTATGCCCGGCACTTACGTCGTAGTCCATTGTCCGAGCACGTTGCGTAGCCAGATGTCTGGCAATCCACGACGCAATGTTGTTTTGATCCCCCTATAAACGTGAACTTGTACATCTGGCGTGATCGCGGCGTCACCATATCTGCGTTCTCCCCAGCACGCTGAGCATGACCAGACGTCAACAAACGAGCTCGGAAGGGCAACACGTTTGAACAAAAATTAGCAGTTTTATGTGGCTATAACATCACTAATCATGTTTGTTTCTTAGTAAAATAACATTTTGCAACAAATATGAGCCTCCAACATGGAATTTTCCGAGGTAAAAAATGGTCAAAAGTTACAAATAATGGCCCTTTAACCATTGATAAAAGTTAAATTTAGGTCACTCTCTCCCTCTTGCGCATTATACCCACTGATCATCCCCTTCGATTCGCGCTGCTGGTGGTCGGTGAGTGTTCTCAGACTCGGAGGTGAGTTGGCGACATGGCGGTAATGGACCAGCGGTTGCAGAGGATTTCCACTTTCAGGCCTACTAAGGTTCATTCCAACAGACAGGTGCAGGGCCGGGTAAGTATATAGAAGGGCCTAGTACAGGCATCATTTCTGCTTTAGAGATGACTTTACCAGATGCTGTATCTAAAATCTGGACAGTATCAGGTTACAAATAGAAAAACCGTTCGTCAGTACATGCAGTAAGCGTCTATATGGATTGTCAAGCCCCCAAGAGTTGACAAATGGCGTGTATCGACGTTCGTCACCGGATTTGCCTTCTTGCATAGCGTTCAATGGCCTTTTCAGTAAGGGGGGGGGGGGAGGAGGAGCTTACCAGACTAAAGGCGTCATCGATCGACGAAGAAAGATTTGCAAGATATGTTAATGATGACAAACGGTACATTGACCTCAACGACATGCCATGTAAATCATGTCAGGCTTTTCCGAAGCAAATTCCCTTGCTAATAGCTCAGAATTGTCGAAGTACGTTTCGGATCTGTTGACTGCTATGGGCACAACATTCAAGTTATCACGGTTGATTCCATAATGGGGAAGTATAGTGCGGCAGTGTGAAACCTTAACAACTAATGTGGCCACATCGAAATAAGTTTTATTCGTCGCGACCAATCACAAGAAATGGTATGACCAAACTTAAATACAAATAAGAAGGATGTAGATGGAATAATTTTAAGACAATCAATTTACTGTTATAGTATCTATCAATCAAACGAATGCGTAGAACTCGAGTAACAGCTGCCTAATATCTTGATGTGTATTATATTCCTCTGTGACCATGCATATATATATATATATATATATATATATATATATATATATATATATATATATATATATACAGTGCTCGATGCTAAAGCAGAGTGTTATAAATAATAATACAAATTACTTCAAACACAAAGTAATAATATATGTTACTTAAGTTTCATGCATCCTGCAATCATTAAACAGAAGTGAAAGGATTCTTACTGATGATTGTAGGATGAATGAAACTTAAGAAACAGAGATTATTACTTTGTACTTGAAGTAATTTGTATATATATATATATAGAGAGAGAGAGAGAGAGAGAGAGAGAGAGAGAGAGAGAGATATCGAAGTATACAGATGTCCTCTTGGTAAATTACAGTGCATGATGCTAAAGCAGAGCGTTCTAAATAATAACACAAAATTACTTGAAGTACAAAGTAATGATATCTGTTACTTAAGAAGTGATAATGTGTAAATCAGAAAAACTACACATTTTCAATGTTGACAAATCTACGATTTTAAACAAACGCTCGGAGTTGGTCTCAAAATGTCGCCACCACAACAAATATTATTTATCAAATTTTAACACAACCTACAAATAATGGTAAGTCCTGGTCACAAATTAAATATATAAGACTGTCGAACTAAGAATCATTTCACTCCTTCAGTCTGATGATTGCAGGATGCATGAAACTTCAGTAACTGATATCGTAACTTTGTACTTGAAGTAATTTTGTGTCATTATATATATATATATATATATATATATATATATATATATATATATATATATATACTCCATGTATATGTTGACATTTTTTTTTATTACAATGTAACCGGATAATATCGGTCTTACTCTCCATGCAGCTGTAGTCCACTTTCAGTTCTTTCTCGATCGTTATTTCCCAAAAGAATTCATTAAAAAAGATGCGGTATATCTTTGATCATTTGACTTCAAACTTGATATCACCCGGATGTACTCTATAAATATTCTACCGGCCCAAAAGGATGTCAGTTCAAGTTCGATGAAATTTTGTTAAAAAAAACAAAAACAACCATAACAAAAAAGCAAACGAAAAATGCATCGCTATTTGGGCAAGAAAGTATTTAAATACGCGGAATTACTGTGATTTAAAGTAGGAATTGTCGCGTGAGGTCAGTGACTTTTTTTATCGACCTAAATTGCGCGAACTGATCAAAAATTTTAATGACTTACGGTTTCGGAACATAAACTTATATATCTTAGTCTGTCTACTGCAGTGTATCAATTCTCTCTTACACTATTCTTCTTAATATCGTTTTGCCTCTATATTTAAATAAAACGCTCTTTAAGCATGAATCTTTATGTCTCTTCTATTTATAGCGGGTAAAGAATTTCCAGGTGTCTCGCTCTCTAAGGTAACACTAAATGCCGGAATGTGTACAGTCCCCTGTACTTGCAGATATGATCGGAATTTCTTGCATCGCGCAACCAAATAATGTTCTGATGAAAGTGGTATATCTCTGTATGACCTTCCCCCGGAACTGTATCAGGGAGCCAATGCGGGCAGTAGTCCTGTCTCGAACGTTCACGCAACGATGAGTCAAAATGTTTTCTCCATCTCTGAGGAAACGGCGCTTCATCACGACACTGTAACAGCGAAATTTCTTCAGTCTACCGAGCGTGATTTTGGCGGCGTTCGGGAAAACAAAGGCAACAGATTGTGTAAGTATACATTTCTAAGTAATAGGCTCTGCATACAACAAATAGCAGAAAAGCAGGTCACAACATGACAATTTTTTGTCGCGCGGGGACAGAAACTATTTATGCAAAGTTATTTATGAAGTGGACGTCGATTAGTCTCGCTATAATAAAAGTATGCTGGCTGGCAAATCATAGCTAGGTCATAAATTTAAAGCAATCGCTATGATTGATGTATTAGCTTTAGCGAGCACGGTGTGCATTCGTCGTCTTTGAATCAAAATATTACTGCTCAAAGCAGGGTTCAAAGTAGATAATTACACCTGACACCGCCGTGTTTTGTTGAATGTATGGATTAACTGTTGCCAGCGCTGTCATCTCTTTATTATCTTCCGTGATTTATACCGGAGTTTTCTCTTCGATCGGTAAGTACATTCGCCCATGATATACTGCTGTCCTTTTCGCTATTATATAGAGGTAGATTTTCATTCGCATATGTCCCATTTTTTTCATTTTCCATACTCATTATTTCATCCTCGGGCCACTTAGAGTATCTGCTGAGAGTCAGTGCCACGGTCACACTTCACCTGTCAGCGAAATAAAAGTTATCCAGTAAAATTTCTGATAAAAAGTGCCGAATGATGCAGCTCTTGCCACATTAACGGCGGGGAGAAAAATATTGCATGTGGTGTTTTTATTTGGTCATTTATTCTCATCAGACGTAAAGGTATGTGCAATTATTGGAGGGTTAAACAGTAAAGCAAGCGTGACTCATTTGCATCGCGAGCGTTGATGAAACACCTTTCAATGCAAATTACCTGAAATCATTTGTATGAAAATTATAATAACCTTTTGAGCGCCAATGTCAACTTTTGTCCCGTTCAAATGTACCCAGTCACATGTTTTCAGATTTTTGCCAATATTTTGGTAAAAACCTGATGCCCGTTTGGTCCAAAATCATCAACAAAATTACAGAAAAAAATCATAAAAATTGTTAAAATGTTGCACTAAAATTTTGGTTGGAAAAATTACAGCACTCAAAGGATTGACGTCGCACTATCTCTGAGGCGGCACTACCAATGGTCAGAGGGTAAAGTAGAATCGAGTGATGCTCTGCGCGCTTTAAAGTCACCGTCGCGCGACGTGGACAGGTCCTGGGGCAAGGTGATGACGTCACAACACGCGATTACTGCTTGATTTGGATTCAACTCTGCTGCGTGTCGCGGGAAAATCGCGCATACGTGAGCAAAGGAGGTGTTTTATCTCACATAGAAGATGTTAACTAGAGATCTTAGCTACATGTGGTAGACACGAAGTACGTGTGATTTTTTCCTGACGAGGTCCAATATTGTCCCGTGACCGTGGCGGGTTGTGACGTTAATTGCGGTCGCCGCTCCATAGAAATCTCGTACTGTAGAGCAAAGACTGGTGAAAGTTAAAAGCGAACATGATTTTGAAGTATTTTTCAAGCTTTCCAAAATTTCTTGCACAATCTTGCACCTCTTCCTTCTTCCATTCCTCGTTCGGCATTCTGAAGTGATTCGTCCATAGGCTTAATTTTCATGTACACAATGTAGTAACTGTTATATTTAGTAAAATTAATATACCATCTCCATGTTAATGTTGCACGGAAAAACATCCTCTAAAAGTTCTAGTTCAAGGCATCAACATGATTAATGTGAATGAAAGTTAACATAGAATTTACGCCCTTTTTAAGTCTCTGGTCAGTGACTGGCTGAGGGACACTGGTTCCACTCTTAACCACAACAATGCCACATTAATCTGGGGGATAGAGTTAGGGGGTTGCGCATTTAGAAAAATGCTCTGTCCCTTGAGAAAAGAGAGATGGGCCTGTTTCTGTCTGTGTGCCCTCGTAAATTTTGTCTGCGACGACTTGTCTTGTTAGTTTTGGCGGGAAGTAATCTGTTCATATAGAGCACATGTTGATGATGCTGCAGTGAACGCCTATGATCCGTTCATGAGCGCTGTGACAACCTCTTATTACCCTTAAAGGCTAGCGTTACATTAGCGGTTAGCGGTACTTTACCCCAAATAAATGCGAGGTATAATAGGTACTATTTTACACGCCGAGGGGAATGGCGACATGTTTTATGGTAACAGACTGCCAATATATAGGTGTACAAGGGTACTTTACCCTAAATAAATGCGAGGTACAATAGATACTATATTACACGCCGAGGGAAATGGCGACATGCTTTATGGTAACACACTGCCAATAGGTGTACAAGCCTATGGGTACTTTACCCCAAATAAATGCGAGGTATAATAGGTTCTATTTTACACGCCACATATTCATGCTCTTCAGTATTATTGTATAGGAGTGTTTTGATGTACTGCAACTATACACCTCACCAAATTATGGCATAATAATGATGAAATAAGTTCCAAATCAAGACATCAATGCTGAATAATGTCAAAACAACCGAATTACCAGATAAGTTCATAATCATGTCAAAATAATATCCATATAATGATCAAATAATTGCAAATAATGGCCAAATACTGATATAATTATCATTAAATCACCAAACAATGGAATAATAATAATGAGATAAGTTTAAATAAAGTTTTCAAGATAATTTTGGCGGTGTTCTCACCCCATAGTTATATACATGTACATGTTGCACATGAACCTTACAAGTCATTAGACTGGTCAAGTGAATCCAAGTCTCGCTCTTTTGTCATTCATCGCTCTCGCGGACCACCTGCCATCGCTTAAAACCCCGCAGATGACACTGCAGGCCAATGGGACCGAGTACTTTGTCAAACACTATTTCCCTGGGGAAATAGATTTTCAAAATAAAATGCACTTGGACGTCACCTTTTCCAACCAGCTAAGTAAACAGTCATACTACCGTCATGCTCTGGCGACTCTCGGCACAGACAAACAAGCGGCGTATCATTAAAACTACGCAATACTTGTAAGAAGGAGATGAACCACCATTTCGCGACATTTGAAATAGCCTTAGTTAATATAAAAATGCACATGTTCTCAACATGCCGTAATTCAGTTTTATCTTGTGTGAGAAACAAAATAAAAGGAATTAATTGGAATGAATTTATTCGGTGTTTGCGATCGAGTCTGTGATTTTTTGACAGTTTTCATGATTTTATTGAAAAATAGACCGAGGAAAGTTTCGTAAGCAAGCTAAGCCCCCCTCCCCACCATCATGAGTTGCCAACTCGAGCGATCTGCGCATGAAAACATGTCCTAGCAAACTAAAATGTACCGTGACATCACGGGGTATTAGAATTAATTCTAAATTACAAGTAATTTGATTTTAGATGATAAAATTCCGCATTGATACGATCCTGCGTTGTTACTGTGTGTGCCGGAGGACATTGCGCCTAAAAATGATATATTTTAGGCATGTACCGCAAGGCAAAACCCTTGAGTAACCCCGAAAATATTGCAGAGCGTCCTTGATCTCGGTATTGCTGTATAATTCATAAATCTTGATCACAGCAAAAGGAAACAAGTTTTAACCACGTGAATGGCTATCGTTTAGTTATGTCTATGTCCAAATGGTGGGGTTTTGGTGGCCAGAATACGTGTATTTCTCCACACTACACATCATCGCACCGCGAGTTCAGCCCGACTACACCAATTATAACGAACTGAAAGGACAGAGAGGTTAGCGCGAAACCTGCCACAGTGACATAGATGGGGGACAGCATGCGACTATATAGAGTGACATACACATTTAACCCTTGTTAACACCAGAGGTCGCTCCGAAATATATCATGCGCCAAAAGATAAGTTCAAAAGGAAATGTTAATTAACGACAGTTTAATAGGCCAGTAGCCGTCTTTTGATGTTCTTTTCCGCCTAGCCGTAACTTTTGATGTTCTTTTCCGCCGTTTTTATTTTCGTGTATTATGTCGACTGACGTTTCTTGTTGTATTTCCCAAATCATGTTAAGATACACAGTGTGTGAAATCAACCTGTACGTATTTAAACATCGTTATTATTGAAAAGTGAATTATGCCTGACTAGAATTTAAATGTAAACAATAGTATTGTATTTCACACGCATAGACGAAAGTTGACATGATAGTGGACGCTTCAGCGTGTTTTGTGGAGTAAAATAAGAACTTGTGATCGACACACAGAACAAAAATAATAAAAAATAATTAGAAGTTATCGCTAAATGACCCTCTAGACGTTAGATGCGAGTGTTACTTTTCCAGAAAGATAATCTGTCTTAGCTCGATGCAAACCTGGGTCTGTACATCCCCACTCAGTGTTTCTTTTCTGCGCCAGGAATACAATGGCCTACCCTTAGTACATTGCAAATATGTCGTCATCAACAATCTTACAAATTTCATGATTACACCTAATCGGTTTCTTGCCTCGGGCTTTCCCGCCACAGGCGCTTGCAAACTGATACATCTGCAATTTAATGTAAAACACTTGTATACATCCTCTCAATCTCACACGCATAACCTCAGGCTATGAAAAAATCTCACGCTAAACCACGTTATACCCGAGGCCTAGATTTTTCAACGGCTACTTGATTTCACCAAAATCATTTCGAGATTTGCAGTAGTCTGTCTTGTAGGGACAAAGAATTTCACGATCTCCCTAAAATCGCATCGATTAGTTGATTGTATTTACAGGTTTAAAGCAGTAATCCACCGTAACACGTGATGCAGTCTTGAGGTCTAGGGAGCAGTTGCTTTCCAGGTCGCTAAAAAAAACACGATCGGAATTTGTCTAGGCTCTACAGCGATTGTAGCGTCCCCAGCGTGTCAAATATCATGAACTGCAATAGCAGGTAGAACGCCTTGGGACATCAGCGTTGAGATTACGAACCATGCTTCCTGTGGTAGAAATATATCTTAATCTCCAAAGACAGGTATTGAAATATTCATGGAATGCGTTCCTTTCTTGTTCCCTGGCTCTTAAAAATGAATAGAAAGGAGTAGAAGTGAAAAGATTCGTACCTGATCACGTGATCACCCTGATCACATTGCTTCTAATAGTTGATTGCATGGTTTTAGCTAGTATTTGCCTCATAAGTAAACGGCTTAAAGTTCTGCTCAAATTTTCCTAGTTTGAAACTTTTGAACATATTCTTTCAAACTCGAGCATTAAACTTATTGGTCACCGTGCCAAGTTAGGCAGAAAAACAAGTGACCTTTAATTTACCGATTTTTGAAATTCAAAAAAGGCCGCCATCCTGCGGTAAAACTCTATGAGAAAAGTGTATTTTTTATTTTCAAAACAATAAGAGATTAAGATTCATTTACTCAAAGAACTTCAAAATGAGCAAAAACAAGTGGTAGATCAGAAAGTATTGCAAAAATGTGAGCGTCAAAATATCTCTCCGAGATGCATCAAGTTAATTCTAGTACCTTCATGTATACTGCAGACGGATTGATTTATTTTCATTGGTGCCAAAACTTCATCGCAAATGGTCACTGTATTGCATTTATAAATAAAAAAAATGATAGACCTATTCATTGTCCTTGCCTCCATCCAAAAATTTCATCATGTGAATGTAAGGATCCTCGTGAAAAGATTGCGTCTTAGCGGGCGATCTCTATTTTAACCTTCTTTTTTATATCCCGCTCTTGGGGTTGGCGTAATAAAACATAGCAAGGATCCGATTCACACATCTGCAGCCGGACATCACAATATGTATTAATGGAGATGCGCATATGAACAACTCAGGGACGGGAAGTGCCGTGCAGCCATTCTGCGGCAGAACATCAGAGATTTCCACACGTCATGCACACATATCAATGTCGTTTTGCCCGTACACAGAATACCATTTCGGGCAAAGGTACGCCGGTGTCAAGCGTGATGTTATATATTTTTTGAACAGTAAAACTTTAATCTTCCCAGTGAATATCATAAACATTGGTATGTTTTCATAAAAAGCTGATCTAAACTGTTGATTGTTCCCTGTGATGGACTAATATTTTTACCTGTTTGACAGTGAAGGGAGCCACCATGTGCCCATTTGTGGTGTCCCTTCGTTTATGCTTCGTATGCCAAGAAGCTGGCACAATTGGTTCAAATTGCTACATGCATCGTTACTCAGCTATACTTTGTCAAGAGAGGCATACGAATATCTGTATCTCTGAAGACAAACACGGCGACACCAACGTTAAGAGTGCAAACATATTTGTAAGGGTTTTTTTGTAAGTTTTGCCCATCACTCCTGTAGATTCTCCGTTAGTGCAAAATAGGTTTGTTTATATATCTTTAGATAGATAATAGTATCGGGATAGATAGATAGATAGATGCATGTAGATAGATGGATAAATAGATCATAGATAGACGGATAAATAAAAACGTTTCTCTCGAAAAGTAGTGCATAACATTCCGTTTGTTTGACGAGGTCAATCAAATTTGTTGGCGAAAAGCAGTTCCCTTTTATTAAATGGATATGTTTCATGCCTTACGACATAAAATATGAAAATTAATGTATAACGTTTCCGTACAGGACAATTTCTATTGACCTTTATGACATCGTGTTGTGTGTGATGCCCCGTTTTGACGTTATGAGCGGAAATATTTAGCATGACTAAATAAAACATTATATCACCGAATGGAAATGGACGACTGTATTTATTGATCGACCGCAGGGTATTGTCATGAGTTTTTTTTTTTCATTTTATTTTCCCATGGAGAGAAATTTGCTTCGTTCAACACCCTGGAATGTAACTGCTGCACTCAAAAGATATCGTGTCGAAAGTAATAAAGTCACTTTGTTAGCAGTGTAGTTATTCCGGAGACTGTGAAAATATCTCGGTCCCAGTTTGCATATATCGTAAAATACTGACACCTCAACATATGCATACTAACGTGTCAAACTGACGACAGAATAAAACTTGACAGGGGTCATGTCTTATCGCGGGTAGCTCCTCATAACCCAGTCCTGTCGTCGTCTGCAGGCCATCGCCGACGAAATATAACTTGGCAGGGGTTACGTCTTGTTGCGGAGAGCTCCTCAAAAACAGTCCAGCCGTCTTCCACAGACCCGAGATGACGTTTAAATCTTTAAAGAGTGTTAACTGACGCACCCCATGGCAAACTAAATTCCCCGTAGCCGTATGAAGTCGCTTTAGCCCTAGTATGATATTTTCTGTGGTAAATAAAAATTCGCAATTAAATTGTATAAACCGATGCAATGAAGGCTGTACAAGATCTGATAATTGTTCCTCGTCACTCTTAAGTCCCCTAGAAGTTCTTAGTCTGCAAATACAACTGCTTAATACTATTTCTCGAAATAATTTCTTGTTAGTGTGGATCACTTCGCATCTTGATTTTGTACCTTCAAACCAGCACCGAGGAGAAGCGGGTTGTATCGAAACGCAGTTACTATAAAATGTTGATTAAGTAAAATCGACTTGACATACAGAAAGCGCCCCCAACTTTACTGAAACCCAAACTGTCTACAAATACGCGTTTTTGTGGTATCACAATCAAATTATTGTATTTCCCGACAGCCATCCGTATACAAGCAAATCCTTCCCTAGTACATGTATGATTAAGACTAGCTATTTCTTTCTGAGCGCAATCTATTTCTGATAATTTGCCGATTCAAAACTTGCAAAGGCGGGACTCAGCCAGCCGAGATCGTTTCCTTCTTTAAAACGGTGGAATGAGGCTACGGGCTGTACATGTACCCGAACCTCGGGGCGCAATTTTGCTCACGTTCCTAGGCAGGATAACGACTCTGATTCAGCGGAAGCTACGCCGCTCACACCGACAAGAAAAAAAACATTGACGGCTAAATCTTGGCACAATCAGGCTTAAAGGTGGTAATTTTCATTTCCCTCCTTTGGCGAAAGTTAAAGAGGATTTTCGTTCGAAAACGCTCCTTCATTCCCACTGCCTAATACCTTTAAGCCCCCCCCCTAATGTAATGGGCGAGGGGCGCTTCATCGGTGCCTCGTTGTCTGGAATACTGTTTAGGCTGGTATATCAGACTGAATCGGTAGCCACTGAGAATTAAAAAACTCCTTTCCTTACCAGAACTCGCGAATGAACTAGTGTATAGATAGAGAAAGATGTGAGTGGCGTGAACAGGGCCTGAACAGGGTTTAGAACGCGACTCGGGGAACAGACGTTCAGACTCTCAAATTTCTACAATTCTTTTTTGATCTACCATTTGTGAGGGATCATTTTAAAGCTGTTGGAAAAAGAAAAAAACTTTCAGTACCGTCTTAGTTTTTCGAAAATCCAAAATTTTATTTTTTACCCCATAGAGTTAACACAGGGATGGCGGCCATTTTGTATTTCAAACATCGCAAAATGTTTAGTAATTTTTTCCGTTAGTTCAAAACTTTGCACGGTGACCTCTGATTTTTATTGTAGATTTGGTAAGAGAATGGTTGAAGGTTTCATAGAGAAAAGTTGCAGCAAAAGCTTGAGTCCTTCACTTTCGAGGCGTATACTACCTTAAGATGTTTCAGATCCGTATCCAGTTACCGAAGTCATAACGCAGATACGCTATCTATTTATTTCTTTGTTTATTTCTTTATTTACTTAAATTATTACTTTGTTTTGTTTGTTGCGTTAGAGCATTTTGGTTCATATTTTTATTGACCCTTTGCGCTTAGTTACATACGTTTAACTGTAATGAAGTGTTTTAGTTGGTAAAAGATTATGCGCAGTCCTTGCCTTCACGTCTTTACCGTTAAATTAATTTTACAAGCATCGGAAGGCCGTTCCAATGATATTGACATTGCAAGTATTGGTTGACCCAAAAGGCTGAAATGGCGGCTCGAATAATTATTTCACCAGCAAACATCATTGACAACAAATCGTAGGTCGTTCATTTACCCTTGATATTTTAGTGAAAACGCAGACGACATCTTCTGATGACCTCAAACTTTCTCTGTGTGACATCATTGCACGTTTTCCAGGTTTTGAGATGGCAAACACGATTGATTTAGTGACGTCGACGACGACGTGGGGTAAAAGTCAACGTTCAGATTATGTTTGAGAAAATTCGGCCCCCATCTTTGAAGTGAAAAGACAAGGTGAACGTACGAACGAACGAATGCTATTTATAAAATATGGTCTTTGTGTTCTTCTAATTACAGAGAGTGGTGGACCAGATTTTACGCCAGTGAAGTGTATTGAACTCTTGACTTCTCTGCCTTAATGTCGATGTATGTCATTTGTTGAAAGAATAAAAAGGATAAATGAATCTAAAAGAGAGTGATTTGAACGATACATGCATTTAAAAGCTATTAATGTTTCTTGAAAGTCGAATTAAGAGATGGGGAGGGACGGCGGAATCATTTAGCCCGGTGTATATTCTCATAAATCTATCGTTATACCGCTCAGTTAACGGCAAATGTTACAAAATGAGCACAGAATCGGAGACGGAAATGGATTTTACACTGATCGATCCTAAAAGAATTTACCCATTTGTTTCTAGCGTACACAGCATGAAGTAATCATTAGATGCTGTAGGTGGTGAAACGCGTAGCCACAGCTCCTGTCGAAAATATCGCGTCATTTTTGTGTGTGTGTGTGTGTGAGAATGTTTTGCCTCGCGATATTACAGTCGCATCAATTATCTTTTTGATCATTGATCGTTTTATTTAGTCTGGGCTTAAAATCGTTACTCTGTGAAATTTGGGCAGGCAGTCCGGATCTACATGTTCGATGATAGTATCGTGAACTTTCAATCGTCTCCGCTAGAGCTCGGGCTCGGTCGTGGAGATTGGAAAACATATTTTCTTCTGCGGTTAAGTTGTATAGAAGTTGATCATTTCGTAGAGATTAATATCTTTGGAAACCTTCTTTTGTTTCTAAGCGAGTGGTTTCATGTGTGCAACATATTTTCGCATGAAGAATATGCATTTTTGGGATTTCGTGTTATGCATAATTTAATCGCATAATAGCAAGATGACGTGATTTAGCATCGTGATGAGAGAAACCAAACAATTTTTTGATAAATAGCTAAGCCTACGCTTCGCAACAAAAGCAGCGTAAAGACGACATCAACTCAGCCCCACACATTATCAGCATATGCCTGTCCAATGTTAAGGTACCGTGTACTCGTCTTTGTTTAGTCCCTGACACTCTGTGACTGTTTGAGTCAGTGTAAGACTGGCAACTGCACCTTGTCAACAAATGTATAGAATAAAACTATAAATGTTCAGTATAATTTCCATTTATGTTCTTGTTCTACCTTCGGTACCGATATGCATGATGTTACTGTAGTAATTTCGTCACGGGAAGGCGCTTTGCGGAAACGTTAAGCAGCGTAGCATTTGCCGCGTATTCGCAATCCGAAACCTTTTAGCTTTGAAAGATTACGCGTAAATACTCTATATGCAATGATCATTCGATGGCATACTCAGATATCATGGAGCTTAATATCGGCCCCGGAATGAAATGTCAAAATTCAGTGTTTGAGAGAAATCAAAAGGTCCAATATCCAAGTTTGGCGATGTTCCTGACGTTATTGAAAACAAGCTACAGGAACAAAGGCTTTTGCAATAATCGTTGGAAAGTTCAAAATTTGAGGAAATACGCCACCAACAATCCAACAGCAGCAATCGAATACAAACAAAAATACAATAAAATTTGCGCCCAGCACGACAATAGAAAACAACAATGTAAATCAATCACGTCTATAATATTCTCAGGCTGGTTTTTTGGTGATGATCGTCTGCTCATAAAAATTTTCGACCCAATTACTTTATCAGCTGTCGTGCTGTTAGTAGGATATTTTGACACAGTTAATCAGGACTCTGAGTCGTTCGTAGAAAAATCGACACCAAACATACAAAAATTACTTCAAAAGTCTCAGATTTACTAAAATCATTCCAAAGACAAAAATGGAAAGGGAGAGTACAATGCGGTGTAGTGGTACTTTTCCTATTCAAGCCATCATAGGTTATAGGTATTATTTACGCTAACATTTTCTTCAGCTCCCCTTACAACATTTGACATTCTACTTTTTCCATTATAAATTAGGTCTGAATATCTGCGGCGATACAGAGAGGAGGCGCAATGAGAGTTTTTAAGATGCCCGCCAAGAAGAACAATATTAGCTGCGCCTCCCAGCGGCTCTGCGTTCTTTTTTGTTGCACTGGAGTGTGAATATTGCCTGGGGACTCTATTATGGTAATTTAAAAGTGTCCGAGCTGAAGAATCTATAGAGAGATTCTGTCTCACAAAGAAAAATAAAACGCTACGAAAAAGGGGGAAAAATCTCACGCGATCACCGCTGTGTTCACAAATAATAACCCCTCGCAGTTCATGCATTTCGAGCGTATCATAAATATGCATGGGCGCGCGTGTATTATCGACTGTTCCTTCGACCCAGCTAAATGTGACACTTTTGCCCGATGACGCTTGTCTATATAAATCGTTCCCGCGCAATTTGCCGGCAACATTTGGCGAAAAAACAAGGTCAGTGCTCCCATAGAATTCGATAATTATCTCGTGAGCAAAGCTACTCGGAGTTAAAATAGAAGGTCTGAAGTTCAGGAGTGTATTGCTGGATGGGAGTGTTTTGTACGTATTCGGATTTGATCCGATATAATATTTATAGAAATCATAATGAGGTTTAACCTTGGACGTTTTCACATCATATACCAATTAATCTGAGTGTACATTTCATCAGGCTAACGTAATGAGAAAACTTATGTTTTCGGTTTTAATTAGATAAAAACGCACACACGCTGAACGGTGGACGCTCCTCGATATGACAGAAAAATATTCCTTTTTAATCGATTGTGTGTATGCTGTTAGTTAACCCTAAAATGCAATTTCCATTTGACAGTCCACAAGATATTCGTTTACAACACGTTCAATCCATGCTGTAAGGACTAAATATTTGAGACTGACTGATAGTTCTATAATACTTCTGTGTTTATACATAAAGTATTTTCTTCGTCTTTTGATGTTTTCCGACATTCAATTTGTAAAAATAGTCACTTTATTTATAGAAATAGTCACTGTATGTATGTATGTATGTATGTATGTATGTATGTATGTATGTATGTATGTATGTATGTATGTATGTATGTATGTATGTATGTATGTATGTATGTATGTATTTATGTATGTATGCATGTATTAATGTATGTACTTGTATGTATGTACATGTATATATGTATGAATGTAATACTTTTGAATGTACACTCAATCGGTTGCATTATTTCAGTTTAGCGTTTTCGATATTCAAAAGGACGGTCAATTGTATGTTTTCTGCCATTAACTGCCTCACACGTTCGGTTACTTCGCTGTACTTTTGCACTTACAAGTGATGCGTTAAAATATCTGCGCCTTATGCGGAAATACCAAGGTGTAAGCGTTTGTACTGGGAATTTAACACATGCGAATTAATGACCGAAAATAAGCGCGTCTGAAGGTCAAAAGAAACTCATGGAACGCATCCTGTTATTTACTTTTATTGCCAGTGTATTTGATATTGCCTGTGGACTCTATTTCTGAGAAAAACCAAGGCGGCTTTTTAGCTGAATTAGCCTGAGGTTATGTCGGCGATATTTGCGTTGAACTTGATGAAGTGTCCGAGTCATTGCACAAGCGAGTTTCTGGTACAATGTACGTCACCACAGAGATAGCTGATATAAAATCTTGTTGGGCAGCAGACCTATCAGCTAGTCTCGAGAATAATATGCAAGCAGAGCGAGACGAAACATTTTTTTTCATAATCATCCCGAAAGAACAGATTAATTGTAATCTCTCTCATCATCCAATGGCGGGAGGGTTTAGATATCACAAACCATAATTTCAATGTATGTTTTAGTAAAAGAGATAGACCTACTGCCGCGTGTAATGGCGGTTTTTATGATTTCGGAGTCTGATAGTGTCGATTTAGGAAACCCTATTTCGATGTGGCCTGACACACATTATAAAGATGGATTGCAGTTATCACGCTGAGTATTAGGAAGGAAGATGTAAGCCTGAACCGCTAACCGAGCTTTTGTGGGTCATTCGGTCACTCAATTAGCATGGCGTGTTTACTGAAATGCAACATGTCAGGCAACACTGACCTTCGTCAGTGTTCACAGTGTAATACTTTGAATCATATGTTCCATGTAGTAAAGGAATAACAGTAATTATGTGGCTATACTGTTCAATAAACAGATAGTACATCCCCCACCTTATAATTTATTCAATATTTTGAAATTATTACGAGTATAACTAGTCTTGTTAATTTTCCCTCGGGCGTATATAGTGATGACATTATAGAAATATGTCCTAAGTTAATAGTAATTTACTTTTTTGCGTTTGAAATACATTACCGAGGGAGAACACTAATTTTGATATAAATCGTTGCGTTGCTAAATTGTGTTTGATGAGGAAAAAGTTAACAACTGGTAGCTTGGTTACACTAGTAAATACGTCTGCTATTCCAAACGTGCCTTTGTAATGATAAACTGACGTCGTGAAGTACTGGATTACATGAAGTGCCTTAATATGCAGTCGACCAATTAATGCTCTTGCCTCTGTACAACGAAATGGCAAGATAGTCTAGTTGCAAAACTAAGCCTATTACAGATGTCGCAATGACGTACTGGCTATGATGTATTTTCTGCATACACGGTGTGCATCACTATTTATTCTGGCAGTCACCGCTGATCAGTTGTTTTCTTCACAGCGAATGCACAGCGATAATTTTCCTGCACATGCATATGTGTCAAAGGGTTTTCACTGTCTGCCATAACCTGAACAGTTCCGTCATCAACGCATTATTCAGTGTTGTATTTCCTACTGGCGATTTTAAGTTACATCCTTTTCGACTTCACTTTGTTTAACACATTGTAGAAATTGAAAAGGGGAACTTTAATTATGCTATGTTTATTTGGCACGGAAACGAAAGCGAGGAAAACTTAACTCTCTGATATTTACTGCATGTCTTTAACGTATATTGAAAGAAAGACATTCAGTATCAAACACCACAAAGAAAGCCATGAATTCTTTATATTTGTCCCCTTCTTCACCTCATTAAGTCAGTATGGTATTATTACAACCTTCTGAAGTCACAGCTATAGATTTCAGTAGCTGGGTTTTTTTTCAATAGAATCCCTGGATCACAATAATGACTGAAACGAAGCATTAGAGCAATTCTGTGTTTTAGTTCATCTCGCAAAAATGAAGGTACATGGAGAAATATAGGCACATTTATGAGGATAAAAGCTTTGTTAGACAGCCGTGCTGCCAGGCTCGGCTAGCCCAACAATGCTATCGCGTCACTCTGCATATATAATGTATGATGCTGAGTAAGATTCCTGGGACACAAATTTAAGCCAACAACAAATTATTTTATGAACAGAAGAAAACGACTCAAAAAATTTGCTAGCGTGACTCGTGGATGATATACCCTTGTCCTTGTTGCTCTCCAATGTCTTGTAGATGTCGCTGAAAGTTATGAATCGCTCGATCAATCGATTCCCATAGTGATCATCAAAAGTGAAATGAAATATAATTTAACTGCATTGATGAATCTTAGATACACAAAAAGCAATCAAATATTGATAGACCGCTATAGATTGACAACACCAAGTCTAATATGTCAATCATTTGTCCAGTATGTAATAAATGTATGGTCACAACAATTGAGTCAATGTTTACCAGAGATGAATTGTGGCACATGAACGAAAAAAATAAACAAACAAAACAACTGAAAGAAAACATGCCACTCTAGCGTTTTTAGACAGGGTAACAGGTCTTCTCAATATTCCTCGATTTTCGAAGTGTTTGAGAAACTGTATGGAATCGTAAATTGCCCTTAGTATCTTTCATTTCTTCGATTGCAATTTTTACGAATTTTAAAGCTGAAGATTTGCATTCAACAGTTCACGGTTACCAGCATTCCTAAAACCAGAATGCAATTACACGTTCAACATGCATTGCATGACACGGAAGTAACATCAAGGAGCAAGTATTTGAACATTAAGCTTTACATTTGTCGTATCGAGAAGATTATGATCCAAAGCGATGACATTGAGCTAAAGTCATGGTCATAAGATTATATATATCGTTTTCTATTTTTTTCTTCGACCTGTTAAATTATTTATTTACCTTGAATGACACGGGTTATTGGACCTATTTTGATGTCATATTGACCGCGATCGATTCGGTACGATGCACAAAAAACTAATCATCTCACTCAACACATTTCAATTCGACATCAAAGAAAAATCAACCAGCCGCAAGCACAATATAAATGAAAACGCAATGTCAAATAGCAAACAACAAAATTGTTTCGATCTGTCCTAACCATTTCCTTACGTATCAGATCTAAAAGATTGACAAAGAAGATCAACGGGCTGTTTATCTATTTATTTTCCTGCTATGTATTAAGCGTGAAAAAACAAATTCCAACGATTAATGGATTTTACATGAGTCATTTGGCTTGTGACAAATATTCTCAGATACAAGTACATTAGAAATAAGACTAATGGAATCGTGATTTTAGTTTGTATTCCTTAATTTACATTCTTATTATCTATTAACCATAATCGATGTTTCTAGTCAAAACATTGATCTGTTGTGTACATTCTGTCTACATTAAGGTAGTATGCGCCTCGAAAGTGAAAGACAAACTTTTGCTCAAACTTTCCCAAATGAAACCTTTAACAGTTCTCTTATCAAATCTACAATAAAATTCAGGGGTCACCTGCAAAATTTGGAACAAGCGACAACAAATTACCAAACATTTTGCCATATTTGAAATTCAAAATGACTGCCATCCCTGTGTTAACTCTACGGGGTAAAAATAAAATTTGGATTTTCGAAAAACTTAGACAGTAAGGCTTAGTATTTCTTTTTCAAAGAACTTTAAAATGAACCCTCACAAGTGGTAGATCAAAATAGGATTGTAGAAATTTGAGAATCCGATGTCTGTCTCCGAGGCGCGTTCTACATTTACAATGTGTAAGATGAGCCTATTGATATTGTTTCCACTAAAGTATATTTGAAATGTCAAGTTGTAATTTCCAGGCCTTGGCATTATGAGGTACTTATCACGTGAACAGTCACGAAGCAGCCGTTAATTTTTTTTCCTGGGCTGATTGGGGAAAAAGATTAACTCTTTCCAACTACCGACGGTGGTCATTGGTCTTGGCAGTTTTGTTTGTTGCATTATTTGGTCAACCCTAACCAAAGTGTCTCGGCGTTAAAAAACTAGTAGACTAACCCGTCGATGCTATTTTTAGGCCAGTCAGGCCTTTTGAACTTTTGAAAGCAAAACTTTTTAAAAGTTCTCACAACAACGCAAAGCAACGTTTGAGCAGAAATATCGCAAAAAACTTTCTCTCAGAAATGAAAGAAAACCTTATTAGATATAGCCTGATATGAGGTCATTGTCCCCAATGGTCGAACAGATGCTTGATATTTTTTATTTATTCATTGAGAGCTTTCCAGCAATGCTGTTGTGAGAGTCACTCAAAAAATTCCCTAAATTTTTGTTGATTACTATAATGGTTACAATATTATAATTTTTCATTTCTTAATATTTATATAAACTTTTTGAACCAGAAAATCGCCGAGGTTCCTTTTCTGTCGTATCAGTAGTTATAGTGTTCTTAAAATAATAGCAATTGGTTTGTTTGTTCCAATGCATGATAAAATGATATTAACTCAAAAATTAACACCTGTCCAAACATCCCCGTCGTACTTCCGTCGACAACTGACAGCCATCTGGGCAGGATACATGCCTGTACCATCTGCTTATGAAATGCTATCACACTGTACACAGGGGGAAAATAATGTATTCATTGCAGATGGCGTCGGTGAGTATTCAAATAATCAAGTAATTGCACGAAAACCAATTCATTTTTACACAAATGTGAATCCAGCTGTAGCTAACCCATAAAATGCCATGGGACAAAACAACATGATGGCACCAGATGTCGCACTGGTCTAAGTATAGCAGTTGTATATTTGGGCGAAGACAAATGACAGTTTAATATTTCTTTGTCAACAAGACTTTCTAGCCTATGTAATGTCGTTCTATTTGACACGCTAAATTTGCACAGTTCTTCAACCTGTTATTAAATGCAAACTGTTCCTCGTAAGGATCTCTCTCAGCTTTGTGTGAAGCTGACAGGCATTCGTGCTGTGTGAAGTGCCTTGTTTATGATACATTTCACACGCACGATTGCTAGAACAGAGTGTCCTTAACTAACAAGGCAGTCATACTGTGGAGATACCCTACGGAGGTAAAAATTCCGTTGTCTCCCGCAGAGTTCTAAACGTGGATGACTGTAAAACCACCTGGAGGGGTGACCAATGCGCAATGCATTATGTCACAAATGCATACTTTACAATTTTGTTCCTTATATATAGGAACTACACAGAATATTGTTATCGGGAAGAACTGTTTGCAATGCAGCGGAATTCAGGACGATATTGCTGACCTTCTGCGCCCGTAAAAAGAGTCTCATCTTACGTTAATGAAAAAGTCATCAAGGTAACCTTGTAAAAAGCAAACGGAAAGTTCCGAAATCACAATCCACTTTCTGTAAATTATAACACCCACTTCGGCAATTAAGGGTCCATGATTGTATCGCTCGTGGTGTTGATGGAAATACACTGTAAGATTAATCAATAAACGAGCTCTGTCAATGAAGATAAGACTTAGTTACTCAGATTTATTCAAATGTAAAGCTGCCGACAGGGCTGTAGAACTTTTATGAGCGTCGGGGAATAGCCCTGATTTGTTTGTGAAGCACTGCATGTCGAGTATTGGTAAGGGTATTCAAGCGAGAATCACGTCCTGTTCAAGAACAGGGTAAACGTATACACGTGCTGGACATGAGCACTTTCATCACAACCTGATCCACGCCTCAGATTTTTCCATAAGCATTTAAGTCGAAGATCGGTAAGGGTATCTGGTTATTGTGAGTTAGGGTCTCTGGGAAATTTTCGCCTAATGTACGTTAAATGGCATATTTATGGTTGATCGACGCAGAGATTCTCTCGTAAAAGACTTTATGCTTGATAAAAAAGCATGATATTGGCAGGGATAGATCAATGTGAACGAATCTTTATCTCGTGGCCCCATAACACAAGTAAAAACACATAAAACACCGTGACGGTCCTACCCTTGTAGTTTGAGCGGATCGATGTTGTTTCCACTAAAAGATATGCGACTATGTGTCATTCAAAGAGCACGCAAGAATTCACATGACAGGGGAAAGACATAACATAATTGCCCGCTTAGCTCGTTCGTTTTGATATTGTATCGCCACACTCTTAAAAGACATCAACAGTATTTAAAATGTGTGTACGGTTAAAATGTCATGTCTACTCGAAATCTCTGAAATCTGTCGTACTACATTTTTTTAGCATGATTGATAAATGTAAAAAGAGGAACGAGGCTCTGCCACGTTCAGCGGTCCAGTCGGAGCAAAAGAAAATACGACAAAGACTCAGAGTGGTTTTCTTCTCTTTACTAACTAAAGATATATGAAGCCTAACGATTTTACATAGTGTTTCGTGGCATTAATATATATTGTCTATGTGCTTAAGTCGTCAAGAGCGCATGCGTAAGTTTCTCAGTATCGTTTGCATAAGCGTAAAGTTTGTAACGACCGTGTTATTCTAGCATGATGTTTTAATTATCTTTCCTATTCTGTAAGTGCCTATATATAAGTGAGAATTGCATTTTCATTTAGAGAGCAACAACCATCATTTAGTTTATTTTTCTTTCCTTGTAACGAACTAGAACAAAGAAGCGGACATCTTTGCAATAGGCTAGCAAATACAGTACTGTGCTCGTTTACCCTATCCAATATTGAAGTCATTCGGCAATCTACACTTCGAGGTATTCTTGTAAGCAATCTTCACATTTTGACCGAAATTCTCAATTTGCCCGGAGCTCTCGCGAAATTGGAGTCCATATACGAAGAACTAATGGAAAGTCAGTGGTCAGCTATTTTGGGTTTGTGGCTGATGAAAGAGCACTTTGATAGATAAGTAGGTGAGTGTAATACAAGAAACGATAATTGACAAACAGTACGCACAAATCAGTAAACCATCCAAGCTAGCTAGTTGATGACATGGACGAATTCGAACCTTATAAAGATGCAGGAAGACAGACGGATCGGCAGCTACAGGCAATAAGGCAGACAGAAACACGGATAGACGGACAAAGATACGCAGTTTCATAGATGTATGCACAGATGGAGTACAATATATATATATATATATATATATATATAATATATATATACATATTGAATAGATACGTAAAGACGGTGATACATGGAAAAATGATAGATAAATAGATATATGCATACAAACATACATAGATACGTAGATACAAAGATACTGATAGATAGCCAGATAGCTAGATAGCTAAATAGCTAGATAGCTAGATAGATAGATAGATAGATAGATAGATAGATAGATACATACATACATACATACATACATACATACATACATACATACATACATACATACATACATACATACATATCACAGACAGACACTGTCAGACAGACAAATAGACAAACAGAGACAGACATATATACAAACAGACAAGGCTGATGTACAGCCTACGATATCGAATGAAAAGAACATACAATGTTTCGAACTTATCCCACAGTCTGGACACAAGAGCACGAGTTAAAATATGTACATGACGTCAGTTATTATCTTTGCACTGGGCACGACCTGCGAAAAGTACCTTTATTATTACCATGATGCCTTTAACATTGGTAGTAATCTAGGAAAGAGTCTATTGGTTGTAAAGAAACGAAACCTAAACTTTTTTCACGGAAAGTTTAAACATGATTGAACCTTAGGGTTTGGAGGGTTGTTGAGCCGGCGAGCTGTGTGTGTTTCAAATCCACAGTTGTAAAATTCACCTTGTCACTTACATAGTGAAACACCATCAATCTTGGTACAGGGTTATAAAGATCACCGTTTATCGATATTTGCTGTGCAAATATACCAAGCTCCCTTTAACAGAAACGGAATTACATTCGCAGAAATCGCGATATTGCACCTGCAACGGCGGTAACCCCAATCACAACGCAATCAAGAGATACTCACTGTTTTTTTTCCCCGTGGCCACCTGTTTTAACGGATCACCGGCATAGCGTGACCCGAAACCAATTACTCCGTCGAAGGAAGCGGAACGTGTTATTAGGTAGCTATTCGGGCATGATGCCGGATCCGCCGTGACGAGCAAGTTTAGTATCAGTAAAAGCGAACACGGCAAACGTCATACCGATTGCACAGAGTGAAATATACAAGAAGTCCATCATTTGCAAGGAAAGGAAACACGATCGACCCTGGCAGGGTCTTTACACTGATATTGATGTTGCTGCCGTATGTATCGGAAGCCCTATCGAATTTTGATCATAGAGCACAGAGGGGTGACGTAAATAAGTATCGAAAAAAGATAAAGAGATGTTAACCCTTCGCGCGATATTAGTATAAAATCAATACACCGCAGGATAAATTGAGAACTAATGTTTCGACTTGCCTCGCTGCCTTTGTCTCATTGTATCTGTTTGTCTCACGGTATCTGTCTGCCTCTCTTCCACCCCTGTCATTGTCTTTGTCTCTGTCTCTGCCTGTCTCTGTGTCTGTCTCTCTGTCTCTGTCTCTCTGTCTGTCTCTGTGTCTGCCTGTCTGTCTCGCTCTGTCTCTCGGTCTGTCAGTCTTTGTCTTTCCCTGTCTCCGTCTCTCTGTTTCTCATTGTGTCTCTGTCACTCTGTCTGTCTCCCTTTGTCTGTCTGTCTGTCTGTCTGTCTGTCTGT
>LD344704.1:216053-218552 GCA_001465055.1 Ptychodera flava | reverse complement strand
TATATATATATATATATATATATATATATATATATATATATATATATATATATATATATATATATTTTGTTTAGCGTTTAACATAAATAAAACATATGTAATTTTCACTCCTAATACTTTGCGATATTATACGAGGAAGTAAGGTTTAGTTGAGATATTTGCCTTCTGTAGTCAGCCTGATCAAAACTGATGCCGGACTACTATTTCACGCCATGAACACGTGAAAAGCAAGTTGCATAATAGTCTCAACTTGGAAAAACATTCATCTCTCTATCTCCCCCCCCCCCTTTTCTCCTTCGAGCATTGCACGAATTGAGGATTAGCCGTCGAGGACAAAGTAATCCCGGCAATATGATCGGAAAGACAAGTCTTAAGCTCGAATTTTGGAACGAGTGATCCACATTTTAAGCAGCCGCATGTATGCATTGCTCGCGCTCTGGGCTAGGAACTTGAAAAAAAAGTGCGCAGTATTATACGGCTCTGGCACGTGACGAAACAAGAAGTTCTGAAGTACTAGTTGTTTGCACGCCGTAGATGTTTACAATCGAACTACATAGAACTCAGATTATCTGTCTTGCTTTAACGTTTCAGATAGCCATCAAAATTTCATAGACTCCGATGTAAGGAGAGCCAGCGAAAACATTAACGGCCTTATCGAATCACCGTTTAATTACCCAGTCACAATAGCCTCAGAATTGCACTGAGGTGACGCTAACCTCACAAAATAATCTTCTCACATTTCGAATAGATATGATCAAATTTGAGAAATAAGCTGTAATTTAACGGTGACGCTCTCCATGCTGCGACGAAAAAGCCCTTCCTGACTTGTTCAATTTCTAGCTGGTAGTCTAGACGATTTGAGCTAAGCATGCACCGTTCCTCTGATCTCGCGCCGACTGCCGTATTGTGTTATCAGCGGGCGATTACGGTAAACCCCCCTATGGAGCAGGTAAGACCTCGTTAAAGCTTCCTTTTAGAGACTGGCCGGGAATATAATTCTCTCTGTGACGGCGAAGGATTGAATCAGAGCGACAGTCTTTTGAGAGGAACTAGGGAAATGCTAAAAAAAGTCAGCATCAATAATGGATGTCACATTGGTTATGGGAATTGTAGCCTTGGGTAACAATGACGAGACATAAAAAAGGTTCAGATAGTATTATGGGTGACCAAGCCTTGCGCTAGGTTAGCTGACTTTCATTGATCGCGAACAAAAGCATTTTCCGTAAAAAGACAAAAACTTCGACTACAGGTGTGAGTCCAAGCGTTCCAAACCGCTTCTTTCATATGGAATATTGATCCAAGGAATGGCGCGAGTGCAAAGTAAATATTCCGAATAAACACGAACAACTGTGACCGAATTAAAACATCGTTCAGCGCTTATCCATCAATAAAGGTTGGCAATAAATGGAAGGCTGTGGTTAGCTTCAGAAACTTAATCTTCACTGCTGAAGCTCAGGTTAGGTTGATCTCTCCTTTAAACTATTCGCTTGTCCTCGGAGACCCAAGGCTCCTGGGTTTTTATTTATCGCACTTTCAAAAGAATCTCGGCGGTGAATACATATGAAGTTAGCTTCTTAATTGTTCCCAGAAATTCAATTACTCTGGTCGTGAATTAATAGCTTGGTAAGAAAACAAGATTAGGTTTCTTGTTAATCAAGCATATAATGGCTGTCACTGTCTTTGTAAGAACAAACCAAACCCCATTCGGAGGTGAATGTTTCGAGGTATTCTTTTTTGAGAGTGGGGATTTAGCCGAGCGGTTCTGTCTGTTGCCTCTCCGCTAGGCGACTGATGCCGTATGTTGTGAGTTCGAACCCGATTGAAAACTAGCCTTATTGGAACATATCTGATCCTTCGCAGAGGCAGAAAAAATTTTAATAAGTTTTCTTGCGCCAGGTCAAATACTTTGGAAACTTGTTGATAGTGAGGAGAATATTAGGTGATGACGAAATCAAGAGGGTAGTTTTAAATTTGTTCTTCCTGCAAACTTGGCCGAATAAAAAATCCAGTTGCAGAAATTCATTCTCCCATGCTACTTAGCCATGCAAAACAGCTCGTCTCCGTCTCATGAAATTCTAGGAAACCAGTGATCTACAGAGTGGCACACGTGTTTTGCCTGCAAGGTTAGCATTCTTGATTACAAAGCCATTATCAGATCCTGACGATATCCGGTGTCAATGCAAGCAATTTCTGGAATGTCAGCCCGGGGGTCTTATTTTCCTCTTATGTGATTTTTTTGGGTCCTCATCTTATGCAGTCGTTTTCCGTCTCATGACAGCTCGTGTCCTGTTGACAGTACTTATCATTTCCCCTGCATTAAAAGTGGTTAATTTATCTCGTAGACATGCTGTTCACTTTCGTCTTCTGGTACGTCTCTCAGTCGTTCGTGTCGCCACAGATCACAGACAGCAGCTCCCTGTTGAGGGCAACCTGTCAATATGATGTCCTATCTCTGCTAGCTTTGTGTCATTTATTCAAGCCTTTGCAGCCGCTCAGTGT
>LD344704.1:206053-213553 GCA_001465055.1 Ptychodera flava | reverse complement strand
CTCGGTGAGTGAGTATGAAATTTAATTCTTCTCCGGAAAGAACATTATAAACAATTTTTGGTTTCGATTTTTTAACTTAATTAATTCTGCGTAGAGAACGACCAGGCAGATGGATTTTTCTACTTTTGAGCTATGACTTTGTCATGCCCGTTAAGTACCAGCCATTTTGAACAAAGCATGAAGTCAAACTATATTAAGCGTTCCATCATAGTGGTGCATTGTATGTATGTCCATGTTTTTTCCCTGAAACTATACGTACTGTATCAATGTTTGCACAGATGATATGAACCTATTCGCACGCAGGCCCCGTATAGCAGCAGACGCATAGTCGTATTAGATCGGAACAGCCATAATGCCGTTCATGTGCTAAATACAAGATGTTCCATAGTTCGTATAGGTTCAAAACTACGCGTTGCCTTTTGTCGACATGCTTACCATAAGTGGGAAGAATCCAGTCCCTTTTCATACCAAACTTCACAAAGTCAGTGACCACGTTCATGTGGACTTTTCTTTTGGTGTGAATTTAAGGCTCACTTGAATCTCTAATGAAACACTCACTGAAATAGCGCCTTGCAGATGTATCAGCCAGGACGTATTGTTTCAACAGCTACCAGTGACGTCTATGACAATGTGTGTGTGGAATGTTGAGTGCAAAATGTACGAAAAGAACATGTAAACTCCAGACATATACACGGACATCTTCAATCTCTACCTGTTTTGTCTCCTGCCATGTCTGTGCAAGATCTCAGTTTCTCAATACTGACGCAGCGTTGAAGTTTTTAGAGTTACTCTTTGCCATTGACAAAAAACCTTTTGAACCGCGCTCCTATTCGTGCTTAATTAGACATGTCAATTAGATGCCTGCCAGTATTTGAATTCGTGCAGTAGATGCCTGTCAGTATTTAAATTCGCGCAATCGTATATCTAGCACACAATGGTGCCTGCATAACCCGAACGAAGTTTCGCAATGCTACTATTTTTAAGTGTCCCTAGCTAAAGTCGAATTACCTGTCTATCTTTCGTCTGCGACGCGCAATAATTTCTTCGAACACATCAGCAGACACAGGGATCAAGTCTTTCTATAACTGATTGATCGTCAGTTTCCAAATCTCAGAACAATACCGTACTCTTTTCAAGTTTTGCTTTTTTCGAGTCTTGCCTAGATTCATTACTGCAGATTCCCCCTATGGAAGTGCCTTTTCAGTATTCGAATTAACCCGATGGTTAGGGTCATATTCGAACATGTATATGTAATGGCAAGTGCCGAATCAAGGACGCAACGATATAACCCGTCTAATGATTTCAGGAGTGCAAGAAACCCAGCTTATGATATCAACAGGGTTACTTCACACTTGAAGTAATTTATCTGAGTGTATACAGACACACTACGAATGACATTGAATTATATCTTCTCTCGAGTTTGTTGTCAAACACATGCATTATCGGCGGTCGATGTGGAAGATTTGCTTGGAAATGTTCTTGAGTTGTTGTTACAAATCTGCAAAACTTCAGGGGTAAGTCTGTGTATCTCTATAGCACAAGATCTCGTACATATCTCTCCATTACAAATTATTAACGACGTTAGGCAATGCAGTTCCCATGGCAACTAATATTTGATTTTCCCGTAGCGGGATTATCTAATCTTTCGATGTTTCCGTCAGACCGTTGTACTTTCTATGCTTGCGCAGAAAAACAAGGATCTTTTTTTACATAAAATGTTTTCTGGAGTATCATAGACCTTTCGGTGAATCGACAAGATTTCCGCTGCAATGCGTGTTGCCCCAAAAACTCGCACAAATGATACCAAAAGAAACTAAATAATGGTAGTTCGATTTTCTTCGACTATTTTTGAAACTAGGTGAACCATATATGTGTATCTGTAAACATTTCAGAAGGTATTCGCGGATAATACACATTTCCAGTATTGTTTCCTGGTTGTGACTGACAGCTTATTCAATATATAACAAAGCTGTTCCAATGAGAAAGAGGCCTACAAGTTGAATGAGATATACGAAGTTTTCAGCTGACGACACAGATTTGAATAATTACTGATCGTCTTCTTACCATATGAATTTAAGGACCTTGTGTTTCAAGGCTAACAACTTTGAACATCTTAAAAGGAGAGCAAAAGATATTTTAAAGAATGCCGTTTCCGGGTAGAAATCCTTTCCATTGGTTCTTCTGAGTGAAATCTACCTGATTATATTTCATGGTCACGTCAGTCGCAACGCTCTTCTGAAATAAAATCGGTCGGATTGACAATTAACTTTTGTTATTGCTTGAGGTAACAAAAAAGACAATGGCAAAATATAAATGGAGCTCGCCGAATCAACAGACGAAATCAGAACAGCAAAATGTGGCTGTGTACTGATTCATTCAAGAATATGCCCAGAGGTATTCTGTATGGGTGGAACTTTTAATTTCGTTTGGAGTCTTTCATTTCAAATGAATCCTCTTCGGTCAACTGTCTTCGTCGATATTATCAAAACTTGTGCACATAAGGTTTCGGATCTTCGACCCGCCCGTACTGATTACAAGCTGTGGGACCAGCAATATATAGCAGTCATAACTATCCGGCGCAAAAACCAGGGCTGCGGAAACTACCTGGGAGCGGTTTATTCTTCCCATGGTTACACAGCCAGGCAGTTTACACTAAGAAAGTAATAATCTGCCGAGCAACGTAGAGACCGACAAAAACTCGAGAAATAAACTGCAGAATTATCCTCTGTTGACATTCTGATCATATTCCGCAATTTCGAAATTTCAACGTATTTTCGGAAAGTATTACTGATTAACGCGTTGCGGATGAGCTTTACAATTTGTAAACTGTACAGTAAAATATGAAAGACTTTAAACAAGAAGCAAAAGGACAACATGAGCGAGAAAAAGGCAGGGACATGCAGTAAATAGAGTCAGATGAAACTAAATTTGATAGCACATTAGCAAGCAGCGATGACAGGTAATTCGGTGTTAGCGAGCAAACCCCGGCCGAGTTTGGAGCACGCCGTCGGGAATATATTACTAGTAACTGGCTTATCAGAGAAATCGTCACGTCGCGAAGCCAAACTATTCGTATGCATCCAGGGTTGTATCTGCGGGGAAGAGATGGAATTTCGAAATACATATAGTCTAATAAAAATAATATGGATGTGTGGAAAATATGTTGAATTGATTTAACGGTGTAAGGGAACGCTTTAGGTTCAAGATGATTTTTCTAATATCGTTCTGTTGATGTTTACATGAGTTTTGACGTCTTGCTTAAACTTCATTATTTTTTCCACGACAGACATGCGTTACAAGGTGCACCAAAAGTACATGTGCCCTTATCGCATAAAACTGTCACTTTGGAAATCCCACGATATCACAAAAGGCTGTACGTGCGGGTCGCTGCGGCAAATCCTCGCAAGATGGCGTTTGAAAGAGAGGAGGACGTTAAACAACGATCGTAAATTTTCATGAAACGGCGACTGTAAATCAGAATCGATCCCGATGCGATACACACACAATACTGACACGCAAAAAAGATATTGTACATATACTAACAGGCTGACGCCGAGAAAAGGAAATAAAACTGGCGCAAATTTTACCTGAATCATTGTGTCTCAATTTAACTATGCACGGAGTCATCTGTAATTACTTACTTTAAGCTATATTTGAGAAGATCCTTTGTTAATAAAAGGTAACATAGCACATAGTCGTTAATTCAATTAATGCACGTTTCCTTGCCGCCACCTTCAAACACGAGTGAAGAAATCTATCACAGAAATTTAAAATAATTTAGATTTTAACAAAATTGAAGATAATATATGTTTAGTAAGCTATTTTACCGGCATGCGTAGCACGCTAATAGTATAATATACAGAATATCTGACATTTAAGAAAATAACCTTCGCAAATGGTTTGGACTAGCATAACAGGTCTTGTGTGACATATGGTTTTGACAGGGAATTTTCCATTGGACATAAACACGATTAAAATATTATAAGAGCGAGTTCGTAGCGGAGCAGACATTCAATTGTAACTCATGTAAAGAGCATTGCATATCCGCGGCAAACAAAATACAATAGCGAAAGGGGTGGAATATTAGAAGGAATCAATGGAATCGCGAAGCAAAAAGATATATCGCGTATTGCGAGTGCACGTCTTTACAAAACCTCAACCATTCCATTAAAATGATATTTTTTTAAGTTTATCGGATGTCAAAATCAAAATTGATAAATCAATTTATGCCATTTGCCCTTGTGTTAAATTTACGTCACAGATTTGAGGTTACTTTAAACAAATTAAAGTGAAAAACAATTACATGTGACATAAATTCATCTCAACATCATAAACTCCTGCACGACGCTAGAAATCGACAATGCTCACTAGCGATGTTTAATGACTAGGTATATTTTTTAATGTCACCTAAAAAAAGCAATCAATTAGTAGCTGAGCCTGAGGTAATGCACTACTACAAATATGGGTAAAAAGATTGACGGGCATTGTCATCTTGAAGGACAAACACACTGTTCGGCATATCAGCGAAGGGAAATGGCAAAGAAACGTTTTTGGAGGGTAGGACACATACAAAAAAAAATGTTGACGAACGCGACTCTATAAGGGCTAATATGCAGTGTAGATGGAACTTTGACAAATCAATGTCTTCAGACAAACATATTGTACGTACAAACAAACAGGCATAAGGCCAGGGCGGGAGTCAGAGTCATATAACATGAAACAAGCCAAACGTATGAAGATAAAAAAAATGATAAGCAGACAAACGACTCAGAAAGATATGGTTTACCGCACGTGTGGGAGCCTCCAGCACGCACAAATCTATAGGAATGCTTATCTACTCGACACGGATAGTGGTCAAGAGATATACATATAATCCTCGTCAAGGGAAAATTGAATTGGCCAACCTGGAATTAACTGTAAAACTAGGGGAACGCAGGAAGCGAGATATGGGTCTATCAAATATGAAAATGTGTTGGTATAAGAAACCGTTTGTTACATTTGAAATGGGTTTGACGGATGATAAAGTCAATATTCTAATGGAAATTGGAGGATTGATATCAAAATCAAAAATGGAGAACAAAAACTAATTCGGATAAAATTGTCCGTTAGTAGCATGGAAATTTGATTACAGTCTAGATTATTTGTAGTGACCAGAGCGTAGGAAAATTAACGTTGTAATGATGCGGGTTTGAACCATAATTAAGGCCTAAATGGCATATTCAGCACAGATGTAGACCTGGTAAAGATGCGCAATATCAAGATATCAAGAATGCCATCTCTGATTTAGATATATTTACATGCATGATATGAATTCGTCGACAAACTCGAACGGTCGCAGGAACCCTAGGGAGAGATTTCCATAGTATCAGTTTATTGTGAACAATTTATGCCCTGTGATCGGTAGCCTGGGAGATTAGTTTATGTAAAATTGATACCTTGCAAACATGTGACACTGTAGAGCCTACATTATATATATATATATATATATATATATATATATATATATATATATATATATATATATACATATATACATATATATATATATATATATACACATATATATACATATATACATATATATATATATATATATATATATATATATATATATATATATATATATATATATATGTATATATGTATATATGTATATATATCAGACCTTTGATAAATCAAACTCATCTGTATGCCTATACGTACATTCGCTCAGGTGCTTTGATGTGGCGGAGTGATTCTTTCTTGTGTCCCGTCCAGTTTCTTTGCATTTCGTGATACTTTCTTCTTTCGTTTGCCCGTACGACTTATGTTTTCAGATTGCAGCTTCAAATTAGTCAAGTTAGGGCACTGCCCCGCGAGAGTGACGTCACGCATCGAATTCTTAAAGCATTCGCTAATCTTTACAAAGTGCTGTTCGCAAAGTGACACTCGACGTAAAACAAGCCGGGGTTGTTTGGGCCCGGGAGTGACAGGCTCAAAAGCGATGCCGTGGCGAGGTATGCGCATTCGTATTCATAGCGTGCCAATTTAATGCTTGCTCCATCAGCATCCACTTCTTGGACACGTTCCTTGGGCTCTCTAATGGATTTAATTGACAAAATTAAGCCATCGCCACGGCAATAAAACGTTGCTTGTCAAAACCTGAAATCATTTCAAGCCCGCTGATTTCTGACTCGGTGTATAATTTTGTGCGGCCAATTCTTTAAACTGTCGGAGATTACAGACATCTTACAATGCCCAGCACGGTTTCAGCATTTCTTTAACCGTATAATACTAACGTTCATAGTGATCGTTCTCAAATTATCAAAAGACCCGCCATGGATATTCTGATGTTGATGAAAATTTGTATTAACAATATGAATTTACCTTATTATAACATCTGACTGGAGTATATTCTATTTTAAACTTTGCATCTTGGGAATCGATTTTGCGACTGAAAATCAGTCAGGGGACTTGCATTCTCAAATTTCAATCTGCAAATATGAAAAAACTTTTAATATGCGCACTGCCAAGGCGAAGTTAGTTTCCATCAATTCCAAGAAATGTAATGGATTTATTGCATGCCGCTGTATCGGTTTATGCACTTGCACGCGCACATACATAATTTATTCCTTAAAAAATTAGAGTCACTTTTCATATTTTGATAAGTTATATAGAAATGGCCGTAGACCTGCGTCTCATATTTAAATCATTTGGCAATGTAGAATAACGATAAGAGGTCACTTTACATCAATAAGAAACTTTTAGAACAGCTAAATGTACCCATATTTTGTCACTTGGAACGCCCATTTTTATTTCTCTCTGTTGCATCTAAAATGAATATATTTCTGCGGCGGTGAATACTTACACTCTGTAATATACCTCGCAGCATTCTAAAGCTGTTCAAGTTGTAATGCAGCTAAGAATCACAAGAATTCTGGGATCTAAAATATGTCTCCGAGGAGCACCCTTCCTTCAAGTTGGCATTTATATAATCAGCTTCATCAATAAAACAAAGTTCTTTGTACCACCCATAACAATAATTGCATAACTCCTCTTCGCGTAGGAACTTTGAACACATACGATGCACTTTTTGGGCTTCGTCAAGTTGAGCCCAAACGCTAGGTTGCAGCAAGGTACAAAATGTGCTTGATATATAACAACATTAGTTTTTGCGAGATAAAATGATGGAGAATTATAACAGTTCTTCCATTGTAAGTGAGGTGTTCTTACTGTGACCTTACAAAAAATGTTTTCACTGCTGAGGGTTATAGCTGACTGACTTGTCACATATACCTCCATGCGCTATTGCTTGCATGTACAACTTACATCATCTGAGAAAAATCTCAGTGTTAGAACGGCTAATAAAAATATATATCTTTATTCAGTCGCTGCGAATCTACAAGGGTGGCAAGAATGAACTACTTGTGTAAAATCAATGTAAGGTTTGAAAAGGGACTTTACCATTAAGCCAAAGCGTAATATGAGAGAGAGAGAGAGAGAGAGAGAGAGAGAGAGAGA